>JBBYHK010039027.1:8324-50901 GCA_038382065.1 Adansonia grandidieri | reverse complement strand
TGATTTTGTGGGTAGTCGATTTGGAAGTTGGGCTTGGGTTAGGTTGCTTACCTGGTTGAGTTTGGGATGTGGTGGGCATTATAGGCTGAATAATAGATTTTTTAGGATATACCGAGCGAAGGTCAAAAATATGCATAAATATTTTAAATTTAATGTCAGTTTAATCGGTCAGTTTAGTTTAGAATAACAAAACCGCAAATTGACCAATGAAACGCATATTAATCGAAAAATCAAATTGAAAGTAACCAAAACAAAAAAAAAAAAAAAAAGAACTGAAAAACCAAACCATGTCAATTTCGATCAGTTCTTTTGGTTTGTCGAAAATTTGTTCACCTATATAGGATTTAAGTTCAATTCGTGTTTTAACTTACTTTTTTTATTCTTGATTTTTTCTTTCAAAAAACATAAGTTCTGTTAAAAAAATCTAGTTTTTTTTTTTTTTTTTTAAATATTAGATTTGAGTTTCGTTTAATCAAACAACTTCACATCTGCATATTTTTATGCTTTTATCTATTTGTGTTCTCGTGCTTGCTTTGCTTAGGATTTGTGACTTGTATGTATTTTTTTATTATGTTTCTGTGGATATCAAGTTGGAGATTTTTAATAATTTTATTAAATACTAGACTTGAAAATCCACAATGTGAGTGAAGAAAAATTTTTTAATTTATGATTTTCTTAAAAAAGTAATTAATTATTTAATAAGTAAGTAGTTGTAAAAAATTACTTTAAAGAGTTTGGAAATTATATTAATAAAACTGTAATAGTAGTTTTTTTAGGAGTTTAGTTTCTTTAGAAAAACATGTTTTTTTTTTTATAAAATTAAAAGAAATACATACCCTTTTAATTATATTATTAATTTATTTTATTTTGGTTTATTTGTTATTTTTTAACTGAGTTAATATTACTTAACTGAATGATACAAAACTTAGTCAATAGCTTTATACATAATATAGATGAGTTTTGGGAAATGTTTTGCAATTTTGATTTTGAGTTTTTGTGTTTTTTTGCCATTGCTTTAGTCACAAAAAAAAAGGTTTTTTTGGGTCAAGCTGTCCCTCAAAATTTGAAAGTCATTCAATATTTAGAAGGGTTCTAATAAAAATATTATGTTTGAAAAATCAGTTTAGATAAAAAAATAAGACCATTTAAAAATGACTAGCCTTAACTCTAACATTCGAGGTCTAGGCTTAAACCTTTTTTCAATTTATAATATATTATATCTATATCATGTAATTTATATCATACAAAGAATATATATTATTTTATAGTGTAAATATTAAAACAATATGTTAAATTGTCTATAATTTAAAACTTAATGAAAGAAAAATATTAAATTACTAAGGATTAAATTTTAAAAAAAATATATTTTAAAAAATTAGAAAAAAGCGTATGTTAGACCTTTTAGTGTTGAAATAAATCGAGGAGTAAATTGACTTCTCAATATCTTTTACAAATTAAAAATTTGATGTATAAATTGAGAAATTCAAATAACCAAATTGGAGTTGTATGTTAGTGAACAAATAATAAGCAATTAAAATGTAGGAAAAGAGAAGCAAACTCAATGAATTAGAGAGGTTCAGCCTCAATTGCCTACATCCTTTACCTCGACCTTACTTGTCTAAGATTTTCCCAATTCACTAACTTGAATTGTTTTACCTTTTAAGGCTAAGGTATAACCTTTGCAACTCCTCATCTTTTTCTTAAGCTAAGATATAACCTCTATCCTCTTGATCTTTTATGGCTAAGAGAGAACCGTTTCTCTACTTTTCAAAAGCTAAGTAGGAACATCTCCTCTTTACAAGAATTTTGTTTGTGAACAAATAAAACCTTTAAAAGCTAGGTGTTTATAAGAGTTTAGGCACAAAAGATGACAATTCTAAAGATATAATTACAAAAAATACAAGAATAGATGGGAAGAAATAATCATATATACAATGAACTATGTAGCCATTATGAGCTTCATTTTGAGTGATTCCTATTCATTCCTACCATAATGTATTGATACATATTGCCTTCATTCGTACGAAATATGATCGGTGAATAGTGATACATCGATACATGAACAATAATTTTTGGGTGTCAAGGTTATTTAGCTACTACTAAGTATTGTATCAATACATACACATAGTGTATCCATATATTCATATAAAAATCATCCTTAAAGGGTTTTTCATGACTTTAAAACATATAAAACTTATCTAAAAAATGTTTTATATAAATATATGCATTAGGAACACATTTTTGATTGCTTAAAGGACTTAAACACATTTTAGTATTTTTAAAATAATTCATGCTAAAGACTATTTTAAATTTTAATTATATCAAAATCAAGATTAATTCATAGCTAATGTAGCTAACAATATAATATGTACGAGCCTGAAAATTTATTTATGAATATAGGTGGGTGTGTGCAAAATTTGAGAACCATATTTCGGGCTAAGACAAATTTAGACAAGTATAGATAGTGTTAATATCATGTTCAATGATAAATCTTGACATCTAATGTTAGGGCAATTAAAATATTATATACATATATATATATATATATATTCCAATTGAGATATCTCATTATATTTTACCAACATAAAAAAACATATATGCAAGCAATATACTAATAAAAGTAACAAACTCGTAAAGCTATAAATTTTATCAATTCATAAATAAAAATATATTAAAACAAAATATATAAAATAAATAATCTTATCTAAAATTGTGAGTGACATTCTTTTAAAAAATCAAAATCGTCATGAAGTGAATATGCATTAAATGTCTCAACTATCTCTCTTTCGATATTCATATATATTTAATATAAATAAATATAATATTGTATAATAACAAAAATTAACAAAAAATATATACATTTTTGACTAATCACAAAAGTTTTAACATTATCTAGAACAGCCATATTATATAAATATATATCTTAAAAATAAAATAAAAATCTAATAAGAATTTTGTTATTTTTCTCTATAAAGATGTTGATAATGGAAAAAAAAATGGTGTTATAATAAAAATTGAAAAAAAAACCATAACTACCAACTAATAAAAGGAGATTTTTGAGAGTGATAGCCCAAAACAAGCACCAATTCCAAGCAAAATTGAGTGAATTTAGAGATGAAAAAGAGAAAAAGACAAGTAAGAAGTGCACCATTAATGTGTAAAAGATTATGACTTTTCATTACTTTTTTTTTAGTTTTGTAGACAAAAGTCAATAATTAGGAATTTAGTTTAAGTTCACATATTTGTGACATAATATTTATGATAAATCAATTAGTTTGAAGAATTCAGAAATAACTATTGGTAGGTAAAATAAAAAGATAAGAAATAATATATTTTTAATCCATCATGACAATTCGTGTATTATTCGTGTCATGTTCATATATTTATCATGTATAATCATGCTTAAGGTATTTTATATTTATATAGATTTTGATATGTTAATAAATTATATTATATAAATTTTGAGACATTGATTTATATCATGTATTTAGTACCTTATTCGTGTCATATACTTATAATCATGTCTAAAATTGTCAGATTTAGTTTTGATCTTTTGAAATTCTAATGCACAAAATTAAGTTATAGATAAAAAACTAAATAAATGTAAATTATTTTGGAGGCCAATTTAATTAAATTTAACATATAAATACATTTGTACTGGGATTTCAAAATTTTTTGGGGGCCAAGGCCTTTTTAGCTCTAATTGCGATCTACCTCTTATCATGTTTAATCTTAGCCGGATTTATAAACACCTTTAGTCATTGCATATGCATTACTAGTGATTTATTTTATCCTACTTCATCGTTTGCCTCTATATTCATGTAGCTAAACATGTGTAAACCTGTCAATTCATTTTATCTTGTTAAAAGTCATCTTTTAAGCACGATCTCAATTAGAGACCCTTTACAATGCCCTTATGAACCTTGCTTTTTAACTATAGATATAGATATAGGTTATAGATTTAAAACTAATTAAAAATTAAATACAAAAATCTAATTCAATTTGATTTGAATAATTATGACCTTTTATGTTATGAACAAAAAACTAAACTGAATCCAATGCGTTTAATTATTACCCCAACTAAAACCGAATCAAATTCAATAAATAATAAATCGAAAGCAAACCAAACACTGTGGTTTGAATTTGTTTTCCATTTTTCTTAATTTTTTTTGCTCAATCCTAGTGTCATCTCTTCATCATACTCTCGATTAGATCTAGCATTTTGTGTATTCTTGTTGTGTTCATGTATTTTGCTATGTTGGCTCTAAACTTTGCTTTTAATTATAGTTGTTAAAACATATGTATAGATCGGGACTTAAGAAAAGTAAAACCAAAAAAAAAATAAAAGTAAAGAGATTTATAAAAAATGATGGAATAAATTGAAATCCAATTAATTGGAATTTTTATTTGAAAAAAAAGTGAGAAAAGACAACGAAATGTAGAAAAGGAGGTCATTCTTATTTTATATTAGAAGGATGCTTGCACTTCACAGTAGGATGAACTTCATAATTTAAAAAATAATATATTGATAAGTTGCATTTTATTATTCTTTAAAAAAGCAAACAATAATTAACAACATAAATAAAAAAAATTCATAAATCAATGCAAGAAAAATTAAGCATTCAATGGAAAAATAAATTAAAAGGTTAGAAAACAATAACAACTCACCACTTATTATTTCAAACATCAAAGAATATTAAAAGAAATAAAAAATGTTAAAATTCATGGCAAATATATATTAGGAAAGGACCAATAATAAACATTAGAAATCCAAAATAAGTTACAAATATAATATACCTAAAATGAACTTGAACCCATAAATCGCTTGAAAAACTTAAAACTTAAATCCACCCAAATTCAACCTAATCAAAAAAGTCAAAGAATCAACTGAGTACACCTAAATCTAAAATGATCCAAGTAGAAGTGTTCATGGGTTGAGCAGAATTTGGGCAAGGCCTAGATATGGTAGTTATGGTTTTTCTATTTGCCTAGGCCTAGCATAACTCAAAATATAGATAATTTTTTTGATCAGTTCTTGCCGAGATTGTCAAATAGAATCCCAGCCTGACCCGTCCATATTTTAATTCAAAAGAAAAGCCTATAAATCCATCTAATGAGCCCCAAATCTAATCTTAGTCTCAAGAAATGACCAAGCCTCTTTGTCCTTAATGATTAAAGAAAAGATGTTTTAGGGTTGGGAAAAGATTTTTTTTCCTTGATAGAAGACAAAAGAAATGTTGTTGTAATACTGATGTGTTCTTTTCTCTCCAAAAAGCTGCAACCAAACTTCATCATGAAACATGTTAGAACTAGTAAATAACTTGTAGCTAATTGATGGAAAGTACCTTTAGCATGTACTACTACTAAGGGATTTGTTACTAGAAATTAGGTTTACAATTCTGATATTTGAGCAAGAAAAAGTTGTTGTTCATAAACCTGCTCATGGGCCAGGCCTAGTTGAATTGAGTCAGGCTTGAGTATGATATTAATATTAGATATGCTTACCCAAGCCTGGCTTGGCCTGAAATATGAGCTTTGAATTTTATCCAAACCCACCCATATTTGTAAATAGATAGTCCAAGCCCATTAGGCCTGCCGATATTATATTTTTTATAATTTATTTTTGAAAAAAAATTATATTTTTTAAATTTAAGATTTATTAATTTAATAATTTTCTTTTATTAAGTTTATAAATATAAACAATTTAACTTAATTTTTGAAGTTTACACTATAATGTTATATATATGTATTGTTTATATACAAAAAGTAAATAATAAATAGTAAAATAAGGCAGGCCAGGCTCGGGCTTTGAAAGTTGAACCCAAGGCACGACCCATTTTTAAATCGGGCCTATTTTTTTGACCAAGCCCATTTTTTGGGCCTAATAATTTTGTCAAAACCCTCTCAAATATCAGGCAAGCCTTCGAGTCTGGACAGGTAACCCGACCCTTGAATAGGTCTAGTTGTTCACTTATTTAGGTGAGAAAAACGGAGGCGTCAAAGGAAAAAGTTTTGAAGGGGGATGTAGTTATGCAATAAAGATATTAGGTAAAAATGGGTAGTGTACCAGGGTTAGTCATTAATATAGGGTTTTTAAATAATTTTGTATATTATTATATATTATAAATTTATATTTATTTATATTAAAAATATATAATAATTTAATAACATATTTGAGCTAGACTGAGCTTGAGCTTAAAATTTCTTGTCCAAGACTCAGCCTATTTTGGAAATAGGTTTTGAAATTTTGGATTTAATATCTTTTTTCGAATCCTCCCAAATATCGTACGAGCCTTTAGGCATGGGTGGGTAGCATAGCCTGTGGACAAGTTTAGATCCAAGCTTGAAATGACCTAAAATTAAGATAGACCCCATCATAAAACTGCAATTATCCAAATATAATACAAAAAATAAGAACAATTGAATTGTATTTAAATCCTTTTGTTTAGAATAAAAATTTTAATTATCAATTTTATTTTACTATTTTAATTTTTAATCAAATTTTAAAAGTCAATATAAATATGTATAAGGAAAAGTAATAATTTTTATCAAAAAGTCAATTTAAATTGAAAAGCAAATGAAAAAAAAAGTGGTTTATTTAGTTGTGGAAGATAACTATTGAAAACAAAGTGTTTGTTTAGTTTCTTTTTATTGCAAAAAAAGTGAACTATCGAATATTGTGCTATGTATAGTTTAAATGATTGCAACCTTTTTGATAATTAAAAATTTGGGGATATCCCACTTTAAATGTTGTTGATGATTTTGGGAAAAAAAATTTTTCTTAACAAAAATTTATTTTTAGATGTAAATATTTAAATTATGTAAAAATGATTGTCTGAACTTGAGCAGTAACCAAAAAAGTTCAAAGCTAAAATGGCTCGAGTACAAAAATATCCAAACCCAAAAGTAACTGTCCAAATTTATAGCTGAACCTAAATAATTCGAAATTGAAAAGATCTGAATTTGAAAAAGAGTATAAACCTAAAAACCCAATATGATTTGATTTATAAATAATCCAACAATTACAATATCTAATTAATGGTAATCAAAAGACAAAAAAACACTAAAAAAAATCTAAAATTACCTATTTATCTTAAAATTATACGGCACAAATCCAAATTAACCTTAATTTTTAATTGGATACAACAATTATCCCTCCAAACATAACTTATGACATGTATTATATGGCAAAAAGATATATTTCAAAATCGCAAATTGAGTTTTCTCGTAGATAAAAAGATAGCTTTTAACGTTGGTATAGATATATTACTACACTATGACGATAATTGGTGACTTTTTATTTGCATCCTTTCACTTAAAACATTAAAAAAAATATTCTTAATTGTCGGCATCGGGCCTCCCATGAAGGAAGTGCATGCGACTTAAGAGTGTTTCTCGACTGGAAAAGTCCTCTAGACCTCCTTCTCTTTTTTTTTTTATGTGATGGTACAGAGAAAGTATGGATTCTTGACTCTTGACCTTGAAATAAGACTGTCAGAAAAATCGTTCACCATACTAGCCTTGGGTAGCCACTATGAAGTGGCCAACAATTGGAGTCGCCATCAATCATTTGGGTTGGGCATGATCGGATACCTATCGAATCCGATATTTTAAGTTACAAAACTTTAGACATTAGTTTCACGGTCTACGTGGTCCAAAGATTCGATGGTTGGGTTTAGGAGTTGGTTACGCACATGAAGGTATAAACCTCTTCATGATGCCCAAAATCGGTACCTTTCTAGCCATGTCCCAACCTAGTTTTGATTTTTTCAGTTTTGACTTGTCATTATTTAATATAATCCCCTTTTTAATGCATAAATTTTGTAAAAAAAAAAAAGCTAGCTCAGGTTTTAAGAAAATTTGAATCTTATGTGTGCCTCGGAGCGGTGAGGAACATAAAGATTATGATTAAAAATAGCCTTCAAGTTTATTATTATTATTTTTAAATACCGAATATTTTGGATCAAGCACTGTAGAGATATAGACACGAAACATTGCCCTTTGTAATTTTTTTTTGAAAACGATTTTGAAAATATGAATGAAAGATGAACAACATAAGGGAAACATGTTAGTAAGATAAAAATAATATTGCATAAAAATAAATCACACAAAAGAGGGAAAAGAGGAAGGGATGATAGGAATGTATCTCGTTATTATCATCAATTATCTTGAAATAACTAAGTCGACAATTTTAGAGACACATCGAGATCCATAGACTAATCAACGCATAAAAAGCTGGTTTGAACATTGAAAAGTTCAAAGGAAACCCAAGGAGAGAAAATTTGATTTTTTGATGATTTTAAGAAAAATAAGATTGACAAATTTAAATTGATGAATTTTGACCTTTTTTTGCTAATTTTTGAAAAAGAACGGGGTTGGAGTATCCCCATAAGTGACGACTTTGTTAAGTTTTGAATTTTGAATGAGGTTTGCAACAGCGGGGTTGGAGTATTCCCTCAGAGAATGGGGTTAGAGTATCCCTAATGAAAACTTCAATGATTTTAGAGAAACGAGCTAAAAAGATTTATCTTGACAAAGGTTCAATGATTTCTTGACACAATGATAATTTTTTTTGATAAATTCTTGAAGAAATAGGTGATTTTTAATTAAAATGAATCGATAAAAGTAAGGATGAAAAAGCTAAAAAAGTTCATGCCTTGATCTAAGTCTACGAGAGTCAATGCATGTTCCTTTCGACTAGATGGATTGATCGGGATCACATGAAGACATTTAAATGCCTCGGAGTAAGAGTTCGGAGGAATCAACTAATCTTGAACAATGCTGAAAATAGGGGACACATCGCACTGTTCCCATTTTCAATTTTATTCTAGACAAATCTGAAGGTACTAGGGGTCGTGTAAGGTACCATTGGAAAGTTAACTTGATAAGAATCAATATAAAATTGTTCCAAAAATCCTAGAAAATTGCCTCCTAGATGGAAATACTTTTCACATTAGGGATTGGTTTGACACTGGCAGCACATGCAGGGGAAGTGGGGTAGTTGACTTTGAAAAATCATTTCGGACTCATACAGAATCGTTAAATCGCAAAAGATACCTTTACGAAAAGGGAATTTCACGAACTTTTTATGAAAAATACTTGAAAAATCCAAAAATTATCTAGTGGGCCGAATCGGCCTAAACAGAATGTGAATCGCTGATTCCAGGGGTTCCAGACAACAAAACTTCAAAAAACCATAACTCCTTCATCCGGAATGATCCGAGGGCAAACAAGACACCATTGGAAAGTTGATTCGATGGCCTTATAGGAAAAAAAATCAAAAAATTCATGACAAATTGGTTATGGTTTGAAAATAATTTTTCAAGTTATTAATACAGTGTTGCCAGCATAAAACAGAAGGAATTTTTGATTTTTTTGGACTTATTCAGACTAAATTCGAGCCATGGACATCTGAATATCCATGGCAAAAAAAAATGAGTGACATGGGCTTCACAAGCTCATCTACACAATCCTGGAATAGTTTGGGATGATGAAATAGCTCATTGACCATGCGACAAACACAAGGATTCAAAGCAAAAATCAAGGTATGAACAAATTTTGACACTACAAAGGACATTATATTTAAAATAATATTTTGCTTCTTTTAACCTTGAATCCCAACATAAATAGCTTAATATTACCCCAAGATTAAAGTATCAATTTATGAAAAATAATAGACCAAGATTAACGCCATTATTTGGGGTAACTTAATCTAACTTAGGGTTTGTCTTCAAAAATATATATATATTAGCTCACCAAGCAAATATGATAAAAAAATCAAATACAAATATTAAAAAAGGCATTTAAACAAGCATTTCACAATGATAAATTATGGCCTTAAGCATAAAAATGTCTCCCACCTTGCTCAATAGTTTTAAATATTTGTTGACATTTTATAACTGAAGGCAGGGTAAAGCTCAACGGCCGGTTTCCTTTTCCATCATATAGGTTTACACAATTTGGTTTTTTTTTCCTTCCTTTTTTTTCTTCATCTTCTTCCTCACTCCAAACCAGACCACAGTAGGAAAAAAAAACCCAAAAACCAGCGATCGATAGCCATCACTCACTGGTGATAGTTGGCTCTTAAACTTCACCTCTAGACTCATTTTGACCTTCTTTTTCCAAATCTCGAGTCAAATTTTTCTAAATCTTTTTAAATTTTTCTAGATCTATAAGAGAAGTTCAAAGCTTTTACCTCAAATCCGACCACCATCCACCGTTGGATCATTCCCAAATTCTAGTATTTTTCCCCTCCATATGAGCTTCTTTTTTACCGTTGGGATTCTCAGAATAAGCATCAAAACCTTTGTAACCAAAAAACCTCACTTTGAATTTTTTATATTTTTAGAAAACTTGTGCTTTGTTTTTTTTTGAAATTCTTGAATTTTTTTTCTTCGAGCCCCCACCTTTTTTTTTCTTTGATGGTTATATACACAAAGAAAAAGTTGAAACTATTGGTGGTTTGGGGACCAGATCCATGGCAAAAGCTGCCATGGTTGGATCTGCAACCATGGCACAGCGGCTGCCACGCTGAACATGGCAGCCGTTCCCCCCTTTTTTTTTTCTTTTTTATTGCTTTTTTTATTATTATTTTTCATTTGTTTTTGTCATTTTATGACCAAAACTTAGCTTTGGCATGTAGGTCACAAGTGACCCCTTCCATAAAGGTGGCCTGGGTTCGAAACCCATGCCACCCATTCTTTCTATTTTTTTAGTCTTTTTAGTCTTTTTATTTGGTTTTTATGATTTTATGACATAAAGTCATGTTTGGCATATGGGTCAAAGTGACCCATTTTATAAGGTGGCCTAGGTTCGAAACCCAAGCCACTTTTTTCTTCTTATTTTTTTCTTTTCTTTTTGATTGGTTTTTGTGTTTTCATGACTAAAACATGTGCTTGGTGTGTTGGTCATGGGCTATATATTCATAAAGGTGGCTTGGGTTCAAAATCTAGGCCATTCATTTTTATTTATATATTTTTGTATTTTTCCAAATAAGCCTAAATTGAAATGAATCAAGCCCAATTAATTCAAATCCAACAAACCTAAATTAAAAATGGCTGAATTATTCCAAATAACGAGTGTTCTAAAAATTGCCCGTACAAAATTTGGTATCTACGACTACCTCTCTTTAGCTGTTGTTGAGTATAAAAAACAAGGCAAAGACTAATAAACACTATTTTGTCCAGGCATGCTCCAAACTTCCTCATGTTCCTGCAATGAAAAGACTAAATTTAATATAATGCCAGGATAAGAGACAATTTTGGTGGCGATTCAAAGATTTTCTTAACAAAAGGTAAAGTATGAATTTTTGGATAAAAGACTTAGACTGCAATCCTAGGCTTAACCTATCCCTAGGTTCAACTTAAAATGTCAGAGTGCCAATGTGTTAAATCACGACCAGCAACATGGGACTTTTGACAATTTTTTTTTAACAAATTTTGGATAAAAGACTAGACTACGATCCTAGGCTCGACCTATCCCTAGGTTCAACTTAATAATGACAACATGCCAACATGTCTGATCACGACCAAAAATCTTGGTCTTTTGAAAAGATTTCTTGACAGAGTGTCTTGACTAAGGTTCTTAACAAAAGTTTTTGACAAAGGATTTCTTGATAAAGTGTCTTGATTGAGGTTTTTGACAAAAGTTCTTGACAGAGTGTCTTGACTGAGGTTTTTGACAAAAGTTCTTGACAAAAGATTTCTTGACAGAGTGTCTTGATTGAGGCTCTTGACAAAAGTTCTTGACAGAGGATGCCAATAAGCTAGATCATAGCATTCCAGCGACATTAGACTTTGAAAATGATTTCTTAACAAAAAGTCTTGACGGAGGTTCTTGACCAAAATTCTTGAAAAAAGATGTTCATAATTTAGATCACAGAATTCAAGCAATGACATCAAACTTCAAAGAGATACGGATTTTACTTGCGCAATCTTTCAAATTGGCAATTTTCAATATCAAAGATTCTTACCAAAAGTTTATCGAGATTTGATAAATACTACTCGACATGATGCTAGTAAGATGATGTTATGCTATGACAATATGAATGCATGATATAATGATTGGTATGTGAGTTTCTTGACAGTGTCACTACATGATCATGGTATAAGGTCTAATACAGGAATAGACATTAGAAATTTCTCTTTCAATTAGGAGCCATTTTTGAATGCTACAATTTAGACCAGAATCAACCTTGCGATCATGACTCCTTTGATGCTTGGATGGCCATTTTCTTGACTCAATATGCTAGTTGAGCTTTTCTTGACAGGCTAAGAATTAGGCTGGTTATGTTTTTTGACTTAGGGTATTTGATGATCCTTTCTAATAAGGTTGTTAGATCTTGTTGGCAGTTTGCAGGCTGGGTGACTGTTTGGCTTGGTTAGTGCTAAAAGGTTGACAGGATCTTGACTGACTTTTGATGGTATTTTTTGATCGATGATTTTAGGAGTTGAGGATAAATCAACACATGATTGTGATAGGTAGGTACTGAGTGTAAGGGGAAATTCATAATCTTGACACTTAAGGCATGAACAAAGCTCTTTGTGCTCTTCTTGTCCTTTTGATGTAATATCAAGAAATCTTAATGTGAATTTCATTCAATTATCAAGTATTATTAATTAAATGGTAGAATGCAATGCGAATCTGGGTAGAAAGGGTTAAAAGAAAAAAAGGTAATATTTCATTCATGATAAAAGGTGATATCATTTGGTTTACATTTGGCAAACAAAAGGCAGAATGACAATGAAGTGACCTTTTTGACAATTGATGCCCTTGACAATCTTGACATGAATGTGTTTCGATATATCTTAAGATATTTCCTGAATGATCAATATGTCTGATGTGAGTCGATCTTCTGAAGACACTTAAAATAACCCTGTGCCATTCTACAAATGCCCTCTCTAGACATCTCATTTTGTCCAGACCAATTTTTGGTAGCTTAGAGGTTTAGGTAAAAGGTGATAAAATAAAAAAAATAGAAATAAAGCTAAGACAAAGGTTTTTTGGGAAGGCCTAAAATGCTTATGGACCGCTTTAAAGAAAAGTACAAAAATGAGGCATCAAAGGTTATTTTTAGGGTGTCGTAGGAGTCATTCAAATGAGTACATGAGCAATTTTTATCTCTTAATGACCAAAATAAGACAACTCGAGGAACCTAAGTTATGTACAGGTCATATGGGTGCTTAAAAACTATCATGAGGCTTTTATATTACTAAAATTTTGAATTTCCATGTGTAGTATCATACAAAAGGGTTTGGTATTGATACCCAAGGTGTGGTATCGATACTTGGCATGTTTATATAGATACAGACCTTAGCAGTAGCTAAAGTTATGATTTTTGGCAAAATGTATCGATACACAACCATGAGTATCGATACAAATCCATAGAGTATCGATACAAGCCTCTAAGTCTCGAGACTAGAAACATTTTTTTACTCTTAGTATCGATACACAACTTATTGTATCAATACTCAGGAGTTGTGTATTAATACAACATGTTCTGTATCGATACACTAAGACATTTTTGCCTAGTTCGAAACATTTTTTAGCCTCTGAAAACCTAATTTAAACATGTTTTTAGCACCAACAAACCATCATAAAGCATTACAAACCCTGACTTTGGGCCAATGACCAGATTTAAAACAAGTTTAGGTCCCAAGCAACCAATGCCAAATGTCACTTTCACAAGAGATATAGTGGTAAGAGGGTGACAGGCATATCAGCAGTTGGGAGGCTACTATAGCCTTTTTGATTTCTTTCTCAGCATGGCAGAACCAATAGCAATAAGGGGTAGACTGAGCATGTTACCTGGATGTCTCTTTGTGCAGAAAAGAAAACCTAACAGTGCCCTTGGTTTATCTCCTAAAGTCATTGGCTGAGCATGAAGATAAAAAGAAGCTACCTCAGGAAAAAAAAAGGCTCTCGGCTATTAAAAAAAACTCTCCAGTAATCCTAGAAAACTCGTCACCCATCCCCACAAATCCTCTAACAACTTTAGCTCCAAAAGCTCACAAAAACACTGTTTCATTGACCTCCATGCTCTATTCCCATGGCTACCCCAAACTACCACTGGAAAACCTTTAAGAACACAATTTTCCACATAAAAAGCCTCACTATCAACCATACCACTAAAAGGCTACTTCTTTTCATCCTTTTCTTGCTAAATAATAGTAAGGAGAAGGAAAAAATTGAGCTTATAGCCACTGCTCTGAAAAAAAGGGAAGTTTAAGCTTTTTGGTATATGCCCTCTACCTTGATCTTTATATTTTCTGTTTTATCATTAACATCATCTTAGTAAACCTTTTTTATGCTTTTATGGCCACCCTAGGACTCCCATGCATTTTTGTGGCTTTGGTTGTGGTAGTTTAGGATCTTGATGTTTTTCTTGGTATCTACATGCTGTCCCCTTACATTTTCATCACCATAACAGCCTCTATCCATGGGACCTTGCCACGTTCCTTCCATATTCACATCTGCATCTCATGTAAAGCATGCATCTTAACATGTTAAAAGTATGCCCATACATTTCTTAGCAGCTTACTAGGTTCCATGAAATAAAAATGCCTTTTTTTTTAGCTTGGTCATCCTAAGTATATTCATGCATCTATCTAGCATCTCCATGCATTTTTTTGTGCATACATGTTCTCCATGCTCTATATCATGTTTGTGGCACTTTGTTTGTGTTGAGATGTTTGTTTGAATGCTAGAAAACCCGATTTCAAAGAGTACCCCCAAGTTAGCACATGCTATCTCCCATACATGGAGAATAACATGGGCTAAAGATTTTTATGAAGTTGGTTTTCCAACCTTGGGGACAAAGCAAGCATTCAATTCTGGATTCATGGAAGAATGAGTAAAAGAATGCTGGTTTTCAAAAATGAAATGAAATCTTTGAGTTGGAAATGTGAATCCTTAGTCCTTAGCCGAACACCCTTTATGATGGCATCGTCAATGGGTTGTTCTATCATCCCAAACTACTTCGAGATTATAGAATGAACTCATGATGCCCATGTCATCCTCTCATCTCGATTATGGATGTTTGAACGTCCATGGCCCAAGCTTAACCTAATGAAAAAACCAAAAATATTGAACTCCTCCCATGTTTTGTTCTGGCAGCATAGTGGTCTAGTTTTGAAGAATTATTTAAAAATTAAAAATGATTTATCTAGAGTGTATTGGTATTTTCCCCTTGAAGGATTTCGAATTAACTTTCCAATGATATCTTATTTACCTTCGGATCATCTCAAATGAAATAGTTACAATTTTTTGAATCTTCACTGTTTGGAACCCCTGGATCCAGTGAGCAATCTACTGTTCAGGCTGTTTCATCCCAACAAACAACATTGAATCCCTTGAATATTTTTCCCATAGAGTTCATGGAATTCCTTTTTGGAAAAGGTATTATTCACATTTTAATAATTCTAGATGAATCCGAAATGATTTTTCAAAGTCCATCATACCTTTACCCTGTACATGCTGCTAGTGTCAAGATAGGTTGAAATTCAAAAATTAATTCCACCTAGAAAGTGATTTTTGAGGATTTTTAGAATTTTTTTACATTAATCCTTATCGAGTTATCTTTCTAATGGTACCTCGTTTGCCCCTCGGGACCTCCAGATAAGCTCAAAATAAATTCAGAAAGAGAAATGATGCAACACTATCCTCTGTTTCTAACCTAATTTTTGAAACATTTTTATTGAGGCATTCGAATTCCTCATGATCTATTCGGCTCATTCTTGTAACCTAAGCCTTTTAGACTCGGACCAAGGGTAAACAAAAAAAGAACATTTTAGCCAAAACTTCAGCTCTCGATTTTTTAAAGATTTTTTTTTTCAAAAACATGACCTATTTTTTTTTAACTTCGAAGATTTTTATTTTGAGGATACTTTAACCCTATTTTTTTTAACTCAAATCCAATATCAAACCTCCATTTTTGGGGATACTCCAATCTCATTATTCCGAGGGGATACTCCAACCCCGCTTTTAACTTAAATCCAATATAAAACCTCTATTTTTTGGGGATACTCCAACCCCACTACTCCTAAGGGATACTCTAACCTCGCTTTTACCTCAATATGACATCAAATTTGCACCTTTGAGGATACTCTAACCCCACTCTTCTGAGGGGATAATCCAACCCCACTCTCCTATTCCTACAAAAATTTAAACTTTTCTCTAGAACATCTCTGAGTCATCAAAATCTTTTTTTTTCTCCTCAAATTTCCATTGATTCCGATTGAGTCTTAATGTTGTTGTCTCAGCTATTCATCAATAATTGAAGACAACTACGAGATACATTTCAATCACCCTTTTTTTATATATTTTGTGTGTTTATTTTTGTGTGGATTTATTTATTGCTTTCTTTCCTATCTTACTAATACGTTTCCTCTTGTAGGAACCTTGAGCATTCATGCTTTAAAAATTATTTTTAAAATCACAAAACAATATCTCCTGTCAGTATATCTCTAGTGCTAGACATGAATATTTGCATTTTTAAATCCATCCGAAGATTATTTTCATAGAAAAAACCTGTGTTTCTCACCTCTCTGAGGCGCATAGGTGATAAACTTTTCATTAAAACTTGAACGCGTATATTTACAAAATTTCATGCATTAGAGGGAATTATATTTGAATAATGATAAAAATAGAACTGAGGAAACCGAGATTTAAGTAAGAGATAGTTAGATGGTACCAATTTTTGGGCATTGTGGGGGTGCTAATCTTTCTCCACACATTACCAACTCTCGAACCCAAAACAACAAATCTCTAGTATTATTTTCAATAGGCATCCGATCATGCCTAACTTAAAATGGTCGGTGGCGACTCTAAGTTTATGGCCAATTCATGGTGGCCATCCAAGACTAGTCAGATGAGCAACTTGTCCGATGGTCTTTCGCTCCTTCATGTCAAATATCAAAATATTTTTTAAATCAAGCGTGCTTTGGCCTTTCGGATTGTCTGAAGTTCGTAAAGGCCAAGCACGTGGAACATCGACAGCTTGGCGACTTCATTGGGGATCAACTTAGAGAGTTAGACCTGTGACTAGCTATGTCTTGCTTGATCCTTGGTTCTTTGGTTTTCATAATTATTTAGATATAATTCCCTCTCTTTTTGCCTTCTAATCTTTTACTTTTTATGCCTTTATTTTTTGATTCTTTTTTAGGGATCGCCTTCTTTTTGAATGACTGTTGATTTGAAAATGTATGGTAATATGGAGTAAAATAAAAAGGGTTTGATAGTTTTCCTGACACATACCGTGCACTTTCATTTCGCACTAGATTCCCACCAAACACCATGGTGAGGTTAGGATCCTAATTATTAGGAGGAAGTGAGCTATCTGCCTTCGTGAGTAACCTTCTGCATAAGTGTGGCAAGACCTTCTGAGATATAAATTACCTATGTCTCTCGTGAGTAACCCTCTACATTTGTATAGGGAATACATCCACCGACTAAAACCAGTTTCACCAAACTCACTATGGGCACAGGATCGGGGTGCCTCTGCTATCCTTACCGGATGGAAAAGTGATTTGGATACCTATTTAGGCGTCTACTTAAACTCATAGAGTGAGCCTTACGAGCCAAATAATGTCAAACCATACCGAAATGCTGATAGAATAATCTAGAGAATAGGGTCACTCGGGGAAACACTTCTTATCTTTACTCTTGTACACCATATTATACAAACGATGATAGGTGAACATCGTCCCTCACATTTGTTACAATCATTTCTTTAGGGTATGCTAGAATGTTCTATGGCTCATCCTTCCTTAGCAAGTGGGTGATGATGAGCAAATGTTCACACCTATGATGCCAGAAGTTCATAATCTGACCAAAATAAGTCACCATCCTGATGACTTAACATAGATATTGACGAACGAACATCACCGTTGTTTGGTCAGGCCTGTCCTTACGTGGTATTGTGTCACCATGTGTAAAGGCAATCTTAGCACTGTTCGATTGTTATGCTCGCCCTTATGCAGCATATCGTCTATTCTTGGGGCAAATTTCTATGTGGCATTTTCATTTTGTTGCTTTCGTTTCTTTGTGTGTTTTTTTTGTACAATTGCTAACTTATCGTCTCTTTTTGTTCCCCTTTGCATGCATGCATCATTTCATTATTATCATTGCCATGGGACAATTGGCCGATGGTGCAGTGTTTACTAAGAGGTGTCTGTCATGAAGTAACAGTTCGCCTCAAAGTTGAAATCTTTTGAGAAAGTTCGAGCTTGGTCCGAGAGACGGCAGCGTGAAGAGGGGATGTCCTAAAACCTGGGTATATATCTCGACAATGCATAAAAAGATCAAAATAGGGTATCATCAAAATGACTAGAAAGATCTGAAATATATATGGACCAGTTGGGATAGTACCAAAAAGGAATCATTCATGAAGAGATACGAGGAATGGCCCTTTTACTCTAGGTCCATTTGGATATTAGTTTGCTGCAGGTCGTTTCCCAATTTTGGAACCCTGCATATTGATGCTTTACTTTCAACCATGAGGATTTGACCCCCACAGTAGAGGAATATACCTCATTGCTCAACATCAAAAGGGCCAAGACCGATAAAATATATTGCAAGGCATTGAACTCTTCAACTTTTAAGAAAAGATTGGCCCAGATTTTTAGTGCACCCGCGGCGTGGATTAAGGGTCACATCAAGAAGAAGGGAAATAGAGAGTATATTTTATGGGCTAGTTTGAAAGGAGCAATGGCAAATACCATTAACATTCAGAAAATGCAAGATATATTTGCTTTGGCGATATATGGCCTAGTCATTTTCCCAAAGACACTAGGTTAGTTGAAGCAACGGTAGTGGATCTCGTTTCTCAACTATGTTGCAACATTAGCCCGGCACCTGCTATCATCGCGAAAACCATTCGAGCCCTTAATTTTTACAAGAAAACTGGGACAGGATGTTTCATTGGTTACGTACCTATGTTTCACCTATGGCTTGTTAGCCACCTTTGCCCGGAAGAAAAGAGGAGGCCATACAATTTCTTCCCTGAGTTAAGTCCTATCTCTAAAGTCTTTGAAAAGGAATGGCTTCACAGAAAGTCTGAGGAACAGTGGATCCAAAAATTTCAGAATCTCAACAGGGATGAAGTGACATGGAAGGTTGCTTGGTTCTTGCCACAAACCATCATGTACAGATGTGGGGATTATAATTATGTGCCAATTTTAGTCCTTCGACAATTTCTGTGTCAGCAATTTATCCCTTTTATTCAAGACCTAAAGGCATGCGACCTGAAATATGGCAGGCCAGATTATAAGTTAAAAATTGAGTTAGCCTTCCATGCTTAGAGACAAACCCATTGCATGGAAAGATATTGGAGAGGAAGCAGTGTGACCCTGAGGTATAAGAATGAAAGATACGTCGCATCAATGATACCTTGCCTCCATCCACTATTGTATCTATAGATAAAGATTTTTTTTTGAAATTGAATTGCTTAAACAGGAATTTGAACAAGAAAAGATAACTTTTACCAGGGAAATTGCCCACCGAAAGGAGGAAAAAAGTTAATTTGAGATGGACCTTTATTTACGTGAAGGTGAGGTAAAATGAGCTAATAATGAGAAGAATCATCTCAAAAAGGATCTCGAGAGTCTAATGAAAGACTATGTGGCTGTCAGTAAAGCAAGCAAATCACGACGCCAAGACAAGGCTTCAATCGAGTAGAGAACATAAATTGCCACCCTCGAAAAAGAACTACATCAGTGGAAAGAAGTGACTAAAAATAATAAAGAGAAGCTTGTCAGAGCTCGAACCCTCGTATTAACTTATCAAAAGAGAAATTTACGGTTAAAAGCTTAAGTTTAAGATTTGAGAGTGAATCAGGTTGAGAATGAGATGTTAACAGTTAGTGTTTAAGGCTTAGAGTAGTCCTTACAAGCTCGCCAAAATTAGATGGATGAATTAGTACGAGCTTTAGAACAACAGGAGCAAGAATGGCAACAAATAGTCAATTAGGCACACCAAAATTATCAGACTCATTATCACCATCTCACTAAACAAATTCAGGCAGTTTAGTTGGAGGTCGAATATATGATGGAAGCGGCTTGATCTCTAGCATGTAGCATCTTACCCAGTAGAGTTCATGAATAAGAACTATTGTACTTCTTAGAACATGTGATTGGATAATGTAATCATGCCAGACATTTTTAAATGTAATCATATGTATTCAAGACTTTGATTGCTTCAATGAAAGATGCTATTGGTGGAGCTGTTTCCTAATCTAATTATCCCTCTTGCATTTGCATTAATAACAATTATTCTTTTTTTGCTTTGCATCAATAACATATTTCTTTTTCTGCTTCATGAATTCATATCCATCATGCCATGTCATGATATATTCTAAAGGTCTAATCTGTCAATAATCTAAAGTGAAGGTGTCTCAAAACATGAAATCTTTAGCTCGCCATCGCTACAATACTCATACCCATTGTAAAGCCATAAAGAATGATCATCAGTCTCGTATTGAATGACTAAAACTCATGGACAGAGAATATCAAGAACAATTAGCCCACAGGAATGAAGTACTTCAATCTCAAATGGCAGAATTGACAAAACTGTTGTCTAAAGCTTTAAAAGATAAAGGATGAACGAGCACCTTCGATGCTGGCAAAGGACCGATTAACCCCAAAAGTAATTTGAATGGTGGTACCAAGGCTACTAATGTGCATGAAGTAGTTTTGCATGAACAGCATCCCCCGACAGTAAGAATTCCATTGACTTAACCATTCATTTATCTCAATCCTTCAATAGCACCACATTTGGTTCAAGGCTTTTTACCCACTATACCTATAGTACCATATCTTGATGAACAAGCAGAACAAAAAAAGGCAAAAAGGTCTTCGAAAAATGATGAAGAGTTAAACAAATACTAATCTCTAGAGAAGTGTTTTTGAGCTGTTGAGGGAAGTGATAAATTTGGAATTATAGACGCGAAGGCTCTAGGACTGGTTTCTAATCTCATCACTCTGCACAAATTCAAGGTGCCAGAGTTTGAAAAATATAATAGGACCATAGATCCCACTGGCCACCTTTGGATGTATTGTCGTAAGATGACCGACTATGAAGAAAATGAAAAATTGCTAATCCACTGCTTCTAGGACAGTTTAGCTGGGGGTAGCTTTCTAATGGTACATAGGCTAAGACCCTATCAGAATTCAAACGTGGACAAATCTGGCTCATGCATTCCTCGACCAATATAAGCACGTATCTGACTGGGCCCCAAATTACCTCTCCCTCATGAACATGGAGAAGAAAGCGTCTGAGAATCTTAGGCAATACACCTAAAGATGGAGTAAAGAGGCAGCTCAAGTTCAACCTCCATTAACTGAAAGAGAAATGACAGGTATGTTCGTAGGCACTTTGAAAGCTCTTTACTATATGAAGTTGGTGGGAAATGCCACAAAGAATTTTTCTGATATGGTCATATCAAGGAAGATAATTGATAATGCCATCAAAAGTGGAAAAATATCTATGGGAGAATCATTTGGGTTAATTAAAAAACCAACAAGTAAAGGAAATGAAAAAGAAGTAAGCGTTGTTGGTTGCGGCACCGCAAAGTTCCCTCAAAATCCAAGCTCAACTCAAGGGGTATTTACCCTACGTATGCTGTATCCAGGTTTTAGCCCTTGCCAAATGACACTAGTAGTTCACTCTACTAGGATTGCTCCAACAGTCACCCTCATATCAAGTCCTATTCAAAACACTCCTCAAACCATGCAACCTCACAACACAAACAATGCCAGAGCCCTAAGTAATCATCAAGCACCCCGAGAAAGGGAACATTTTGACTCTTTACCATACTCATATAAAGAGATCTACAATCGCCTATTATCCGGCCAATTGGTCTTCCAAGTGTTCTTAAACCCAAAATCTCCACCATACCCTAGCTGGTATGATGAGAATGCTTGCTATGAATACCATGATGGAGCACGGGGACACTCAATTGAGAACTACACCTCATTCAAGAGAAAGGTGCAAGGCCTGCTAAAAAGAGGTGTGATCAAAATAGAGCAAGGGCCAGGCCAAATATTAGGTCCAATCCACTCCCTAATCATGCTGAACCGAAGTTAAATACTGTGATTAATGGGAAAGGCTGTTGGATCAAAAGAGATGTCAGAGAGGTCAATACGCCAATGACTAGAGTATGGCAAGCATTCAAAGGGGTTGGGATAGTAAGCCCAAGAGAGGAATTCATGGAGTCCTCTTGCTGCTACTATGCTCAAGAGCACAATTTACAGCAATGTTCATCGTTCTTGAAAATGGCCCAAGGAATGATGGACTGATCCGAGATAGAATTTTATGAGGAATGTCATGAACCAACTTATCCATTCGTTAACGTCATGGAAGAAGAAGAAGCAAATAACGATGGCATCTTGATTTGCCTTTCTCTTATAAGTATGGAGAGGCGAGCAAATGAAAGCTTTAGTTATTACACCTCTAGGTGATGGAAAAGGCCACCCAAATTCAACCATTATTGACAGAGAAAGAAATAATCGTTAGGTTTATTGGCACACTATAGTCACCGTACTATGAAGACGTGGTGAAAAAAATCCCCTAAAAGCTATATGGATGTAGTCATACTTTGTGGGATGATGGATGAGGCTTTGAAAAAAGAATCAGGTAGGGGTAAAAGGAAAGGAAAAGTCAAAACAACACGACAGTCAAGGTTCAACAAATAAGCCAGTTCATCGCAAACTCGTGCAGACACAGACCTAGAAAGGTTCATTGCTGAGTAAAATTGCGAGATCATGAAAAATGTGGAAGAGCTAAAAACGCTAATGAGCATAGTTTGGAAAATTTCAGTAAAGGCCAAATTAGTTAATAGGGTCGAGAAAAAAAAAAGAAGCTGACAACTTTTGCGATTCCATACAATACATGGTTATACCCTTCAGATGTGTAAAGAGTTTTGTGCCATGGTCCAAAGAATGATAAAGAAAGGCAGCATCGAATTTTATAATGAGAAGTAGACTTTGACTAATCAACCTGTGGATGCACTTTCATCCATCAATGTCATAGAAGGGAATTGGGACAATTCTTCTTATGGCATTGGAAGACCACTGATCTTGTATGATAATCGACCATGTCCTCAGGCCACTCCTGCCTTATCTGCACCAAGGATGGTCATTTAATTGCCATCTCCGTTCCTCTACGAAGATAACAAGGTTGTTCCCTAGAATTATGAGAGTAAACCTTAATTATTAGGGAATCTAGTCAACTAGCCTCAAATATTGATCTTTTGAGGGTGAGCCACTTGACTCGAAGTGGTAGGTGTTATGCACTACCAGCCTTAAGAGATGAAGCTCAGCAAGAAGATACTAGCTAGAATCTTCAAACCCTTAAGTCCGTAGCTAAAGGGCCAGATTCAAAAGTCACTAAGGAACTGATAAGTGAGAAAAAAACAATAGAGTTTCTTAAGTTCATCAAACACAATGAATACAATATCTTAAATCAGCTGAATAAGCAACCTACCAAAATATCCATACTGTCACTTTTGTTGAACTTTGAAGCTCATAGAAATGCACTCCTAAAAGTTTTGAACGAGGCCTATGTCTCTCCCGATATTTCTATAGGCCAGCTAGATCATCTAGTGACCAATATCATGGCTGACAATTACATATCCTTTAGTGATGACGAGATTCTACAAAGAGGAAAAGGGAATCATAAAGCCCTTTACATCACCACACATTGCAAAGAAAGCATATTGCCCAAGGTGCTTATTAATAACGGGTCAGCTTTGAATATAATGCCTATGCCATGCCTAAATAAGCTCCCTATTGATGCATCTCACATTTGAAATAGTCACACAGTCGTGCGAGCATTTGATGGAACCTGTAGAAATGGTGTAGGGAATATCACTATCCCACTCCAAATAGGCCTATGTACTTATAAGGTTGACTTTCATGTGATGGACATTACTCCATCATATAATTGCCTTTTGGGAAGGACATGGATCCATTCTGTGAGAGCAGTTCCATCATCCTTACACCAAATTGAAGTTTGTAATTGGAAACAAAGTTGTCAGTATTGGTAGAGAAAAAGATATTATTGCTGCTACCTCAGCCGATACCCCATATGTTAAACCTAATGAGGGTATTCTAGAACCCTCTTTTCAATCATTTGAGTTCATCAATGCCACCTATGTTAAGGAGGGGTTGCCCATGATTAAGCCTCATCTGTCAGGAAGCATGCAAATGGGCTTAAAATTAACAGTCAGCAAAGGTGCCAAAGCCAAAAAAAGGCTTGGAAGATGCCTCTAAGGAATTGCTAAAGCTCTAAAAGTGACCCATCATACTGACAAGAGAGGATTAGGGTTCAAGCCCAATGCACAGTAAAAAAAAGAAGTAAGCCTAAAGGAATCGGGAGAAATGAATAGCACATTTATTGGGATAAGACATGGGACATGAACCTATGGCATTTTCGCCATTGCATAAGAACTTTCACTTAGGCGGACATGTTAACACTAGCTCGACAAATGTCATGCTTATGTTAGGGAAGACTTTCAAGGATTTCTCTACCAATGCAATTGAAAAGCCATCAGCAATGGGTGAAGAGACTGACTTATGCCTTCCAGAGTTTATTCCAAGTGTCTAGACTGAGGCAGAAATCCCTGTATTGTTCAAACTCTTTCAAAGTAATGCCATGAACCAAACCCACATGCTTTCACCCAAAAGCATTATGGGATCCTTTGTATGGACACCTTTTATTAAGTATTATTAATGAAAATGATGGAGCATTATGCATTTCATTCATTCTGTCCATTTTTACTGCCTTCCACATATCTTTTTACTTATATTGTTCTTTTGTCATATTTTTAGGTATTCAGATGAAGATGACATGAATATCCGTATTAAGACTCAAGGAATCGACTTTAAGCAAGCAATCTATGTTGGTGAGGTAGAGTATAAAGAAGATTCCGAGGAGGACCCTGTACCCCCATATATGCTCAGACTAATTAAACAAGAAGAAAAATAGATTTTATCTCATAAAGAAGCCACCTAAACCATAAAACCTTGGGATAGAAGAAGATCGAAAGGAAGTCAAAATTAAAACCTCTATAAAACCATCAACACAAAACCATTTGATAAGCTTTCTTCAAGAGTTTCGAGACGTGTTTGCCTGGTCTTACCAGGATATGCCTGGGTTGAATACCAACATCGTAGTCCATAAACTTCCCCTCAAACTTGAGTGTAAACCTGTGCAACAAAAGCTTATGAGGATGAAACCCAGGATGCTGTTAAAGATCAAAGTAGTAGTAAAAAAACAATTTAAAGTAGGATTTCTTGAAGTCACCAAATACCTTGAGTGGGCGACCAATATAGTCCCAGTCCCTAAGAAGGATGGTAAGGCATGAATTTGTGTGGATTATAGGGACTTGAATCGAGTTAGCCTAAAAGATAATTTTTTTGCCTTATATCGATACCCTAGTGGACAACACTGCCAAAAATGCACTTTTTCTTTCATGGATGGATTTTTGGGATACAACCAAATGAAAATGGTGACAGAAGACATGGAAAAAACCACCTTCATGACCATGTAGGGAACTCTTTGCTACAAAGTGATGCCTTTTGAGCTTAAAAACGCTGGGGGTAACTTATCAAAGGGCAATGGTGACATTGTTTCATGACCTTATGCATAAAGAGATCGAAGTTTATGTGGATAATATGATCGCCCAGTCACTTAGAGAGAATGAACATGTTGCAGAAGCTCTTCAAACGCCTTTGCAAATATCAGCTCAAGTTAAACCCTGCCAAATGCACATTTGGTGTCACATCCGACGTGTTATTGGGCTTCATTGTAAGTGAAAAAGGAATAGCATTGGACCCTGACAAGGTTAAGGCCATTCAAAGCCTTCCACCGCCTTAAACCCCAAAAAAGATGAAATTTTTTTTAAAAAGATTGATATATATAGCCCTATTTATATCTCAATTGACTGACAAATATGACTCAATCTTTCGGCTACTTCATATACAAAGTCTCAGAGAATGGAACGAAGAATGTCAAAAAGCCTTCGATAAAGTAAAGCAATACCTTTCAAGCCTTCCAGTGCTTGTGCCCCCAATCCCAGGCAGACCTCTAATTTTATATCTATTAGTTTTTGATAGTTTGATGGGCTGTGTATTAGGCTAGCATGATGATTTAGGAAAAAAAGAATAGGCTATCTACTATTTAAGCAAAAGGTTCACATAATGTGAAAATAACTACTCGTTAGAAGAAAAGCTATGTTATGCTCTAGTTTGGATAGCCAGGATGTTAAGACAATATATGTTATACCATAGCACGTGGTTGATTGCCAAATTGGATCCACTCAAATACTTATGTGAAGCCCCTGCATTGTCAGGGAGATTGGCTAGGTGGCAAGTCCTGCTTTCTGAATGCAATATTGTATATGTGAATTAAAGGGCTATCAAGGGTAGCGCAATGGCATATTTCTTGGCTAGTCGAGCAATGGATGATTATCAACCTTTGGACTCCAGTTCCCCGATGAAGACCTAATGTGCATATCCGAGGTGGGAGATGCAACCAATAGCGATTCACCTTGGAAAATATTTTTTGATGGTGCTTCAAATGCATTGGGGCAATTTTAATCTCACTTAAGGGAAACCATTATCCTTTTACTGCAAGATTGAGCTTCAACTGCACTAACAATAAAGCTGAATATGAGACTTGTATCATGGGACTCCAAGCTACCATTGAAAGAGGCATTTAAATCTTACGAGTGTTTGGAGACTCAGCCCTTGTCATTTACCAAGTTAAAGGGGAATGGCAGACACGTGATGCCAAACTAACTCATTATAAAAGTTTAATCCAGAACTGAGAAAAGAATTTGATGATGTTAGTTTTCGATATTTGCCTCAAGAAGAAAATCAAATTGCTGATGCCTTAGCCACCTTATCGTCCATGTTTAAGGTCAATCAAGAGTCAGACATTGCCCCTATTCAAATCAGCATTCATTCAACACCGGTATATTGCCAGAATATCGAGAAAGAAAAAGATGGTTTGCCCTGGTATCATGACATCCTCCAATATATAAAAAATCAGCAATACCCTAGTCATGCCACCAAAAATGATAAAAGAACCATACGAAGAATGGCTACAAACTTCATTTTGGATGGCAGAGCACTTTACAAGAAGAGTTGGGACTAGGTATTACTCCGATCCATGGATGCCTCAAAAGCCAAAAGAATCCTCGAGGAAGTCCATGAAGGGATTTATGGTATGCACGCTAATAGACACCAAATGGCAAAACAAGTCATGCGATCGGGCTACTACTGGCTGACTCTAAAAAGGGATTGCATCAACTATGCTTGTAAATGCCACAAATGCAAAATCTATGTGGACAAGATTCATGTACTTTCAGTACCATTGAATGTTATGATAGCCCCATGGCCATTTTCTATGTGGGGTATGGACATGATTAGACCAATCACCCTAAGGCCTCTAATGGACATCGTTTTATCCTAGTTGCTATCGACTACTTCACCAAATGGGTAGAGGCAGCTTCTTATGCCAATGTCACCAAATCTGTCGTGTGCAAATTTGTGAAACGGGACATCATCTGTAGATATGGTCTTCCCGAACAAATCATTACTGATAATGCACGCAACCTAAAAAACAAAATGATGCAAACAGTCTATTCTCAGTTTAAGATTCAGCATTGAAACTCTATCTCAAATGATCCGAAGATGAATGGGCAGTGGAAGTAGCCAACAAGAATATCAAGAAGATAATAAAAAAGATGGCTGAGACGTACAAGGATTGGCATGAAAAGTTGCCTTGCGCATTACACAGTTACCGCACAATAGTACGAACTTCTAAGTGTGCTACACTATTTTCCTTAGTCTATGGCATTGAAGCTATTCTACCCATCGAGATAGAAATTCCGTCACTTAGAGTCCTAATGGAAGCACAACTTGAAGAGGTCGAATGGGTTAAAGATTGATTTGAGCAACTTAATCTTATCGAAAACAAGAGAATCAAAGGCATCTGTCATGGGTAGATGTATCTAAAGTGCATGATGAGAGCCTATGACAAAAAGGTCTATCCTCATCAGTTCCAAGAAGGTGACTTGATGCTTAAGCAAATTCTTCCAATCCATAAAGATCACAAAAAATAGACCCCAAATTGGGAAGGACCATACGTGGTAAAGTGTGTATTCTCTGAAAGAGCTTTAATCTTAACCAAAATGGATGGCAACGACCTGCCCAATCCTATGAACTCCAATTTCATAAAAAAAATTATGCCTGAAAAGACTTTAGGATGAAAACCCGTAAGGGCATTCTATTAGCCCTTCACCCACTATCCTAAAAAAAAAAACATTAAAAAAAAAACCAACTTAAGTCAAAAACCCGAGAGGGCTGCTTAAGTAACCAAACCTATTCAAACCAAGTCAAGCCCAAACCATCATCAGCCTAAAACCAATCTTCTCCATAGTCATAACTTTGACTAAGACACAAAATCATAACTCACCCATCTATTCTATGCTAACCAAACTTCATCAACACCTGCACTTGGAAAATGAAAAAATAACCAACTTTGAGGCCTTCATCCCACCATGGGGCAATTTAAGGAATCTTCTTATGATTTGGCCAACACCATAAGGATCATTTGCTCAAGAGAAAGTCTCCAAAAGCACTTTGTGGAAAATTCATGTCATCAGCATCAAAGCCAATCGTCCGGAAGACTTTTTTTGACTTTTTTGTATTTAAAAATTTTTTTAATCGAATGAGAATACAATTGATTGATTTCTCACAACACCTTTTGTAACCCTGCATTCCATGTTGCATCATGTTTATCATTTAATTGATAATGCTTGATAAATGAACAAAACTAATAGCAGGATTTCATAGCATTACTTAGAAAGATTGAACATTATGAGAATTTTTGTTAGGTCTAAAGACCAAAAATGAACTTTAGGGCCATGGTTGGTCCTACCTTATTTGATCTTGTATCCTGATAAATGTTCAAACTCTACCCCTAGAAAAGCCTATCATAAAGAAAAAAGGCTAAAATCTTGCTTCAATTGGCACCCAAAGAACTAGGGTTCAACACATTTAAACAGTCAAAGAGGCTTTTTAGAGTTAGCATTGGCAAAGAAGCACCACTCATGCTTGCTAACGAACTCTTTATAGCTATAGCCTTCCAACATCAATCATCCAATTTCACAACCCTCTTATTACTATCATTGGTCATCGAGACAAGAAGCCACCTTATCAGATGTGAGAAAGATCCAAAATTAACGGATTATTCCTTTGGAAACACCACTTTTGCATTATTTCAACATGCATATGCATTCTCATGCATTCTACAAGATTTAACATCTTTTAAGTACCAATCTCCATACAAAAGGCAAATTAATAAAGAGTACAAGGTGTGACTTTCACAAGCTTATTAAAAACCGTCCAAGAAAAGTATCAAATCTTAACACTAAGACCTTTTTTTTCTTGTTCTCAAAGAGCAGGGCCTTTTCTTACTTGTCTTCAAAGAGCATGACCTTTTCTTTCTTGTCCTCAAAGAGCATGACCTTTTTTTCTTGTTCTCAAAGAGTAGGACCTTTTCCTTCTTTGTCCTCAAAGAGTAGGACCTTTTCTTTCTTATCCTCAACCCATTTTTTTCTTTGTCCTCAAAGAGCAGGACCTTTTCTTGCTTGTCCTGAAAGAGTAGGACCTTTCCTTTCTTGTCCTTAAAGAGCAGGATGTTTTTTTTCTTATCCTCAAAGAGCAGGACGTTTTTTTCTTGTCCTCAAAGAGCAGGACATTTTCTTTTCTTGTCCTCAAAGAGCATGACCTTTTCTTTCTTGTCCTAAAAAAGCAGCACCCTTTTTTTTTGTCTTCAAAGAGCAAGACATTTTCTTCTTTGTCCTCAAAGAGTAGGACCTTTTCTTTGTCTTTAAAGAGCATGACCTTTTCCTTCATTCTAGTCCTCAAAGAGTAAGATGCCTTTTCTTTTAAGCCCACACTAGCTGATGGCACCTTTTTTATTTTAGTCCTCAAAGAGCATGATGCCTTTTCTTTTTCTTTCAAGCCCATACAAGCTGGTGGCACCACTTTCATTCTAGCCCTCAAAGAGCAAGATGCATTTTCTTTTGAATCCCACACAAGCTGATGGCACCCCTTCGTTCTAGTCTTCAAAAAGTAGAACACTTTTTCTTTTAAGCCCACACAAGCTGGTGGCACCATTTTCATTTTAGTCCTCAAAGAGCAGGACACTTTTACTTTTTCTTTGAAACCCACATAAGTTGGTGGCACCCCTTTCATTTTATTCTTCAAAGAGTAGGACGTCTTTTCTTTTTTCATTTAAGCACACACAAGCTAGTGGCACCCTTTTCATTTTAGTCCTCAAAGAGTAGGATGCCTTGTCTCTTACTTTTAAGCTCACACGAGTTAATGGCACTTCTTTTCTTTTAGTCCTCAAAGAGCAGGATGCATTTTCTTTCCCATTTGAAAAATAGCCTAATGTATTGCTTGAACAAAATGGTGTCTATTTATCTTTGACCTGTTCCTTATACTTAGTAATGGCCAAAGAGGGGGCAGCTATAGACACCTCATTTTGTCTGAACCAGTTTTTGGTATCTTAGGGGTTTAGCTAAAAGGTGACAAAATAAAAAAAATAGAAATAAAGCTAAGACAAAGTTTTTTTGGGAAGGACTAAAATGCCTATGGATCACTTTAAAGAAAAATGCAAAAACAAGGCATCAAAGGTTATTTTCAGGGTGTCATTAGAGTCGTTCTGGTGAGTACGCAAGCCAATTTTCATCTCTTAGTAACCAAAATAAGATAACTCGAGGAACCTAAGGTATGTACGTGTCATATGGGTGCTTAAAAACTATCATGAAGATTTCACATTACCAAAATTTTGAATTTCCATGTATAGTATTGATAAAAGAAGGTTTGGTATTGATACCCAAGGTGTGGCATGATACTTGGCGTGTTTGTATCGATACAAACCTTGGCAGTAGCTAAAGTTGTGATTTTTGGCAAAATGTATCGACACACAAGCATAAGTATCGATACAAATCCATGGAGTATCAATACTGGCCTCTAAGTCTTGAGACTGGAAACATTTTTTTGCTCTTAGTATCGATACACAACTTATTGTATCGATACTCAAGAGTTATGTATCGATACAACATGTTCTGTATTGATACACCAAGACATTTTTGCCTAGTTCAAGCCATTTTTCAACCTCTAAAAACCCAATTTAAACATGTTTTTAGCACCAACAAACCATCATAAAGCATTACAAACCTTGACTTTGGGCCAATGACTGGATTTAAATAAGTTTAGGGCCCAAGCAACCATTGCCAAAGGTCACTGTCATAAAAGATATAGTGGTAAGAGGGTGGTAGGCATATCAGCAGTTGGGAAGCTATTGCAGCCTTTCTGATTTCTTTCTCAACATGGCAGAACCAATAGCATTGGGGGGCAGACTGAGAATGTTACTTGGATGTCTCCTTGTGCAGAGAAGAAAACCTAACAATGGCCTTGGTTGGTCTCCTAATGCAATTGGCTAAGTATAAAGATAAAATAAAACTACCTCAGAAAAAAAAAAAGGACTCTCAGCTATAAAAAAAACTCTCTAGCAATCCTAGAAAACTCTTCACCCATCCCCACAAATCCTCCAACAACTTCAGCTCCAAAAGCTCACCAAAACACTATTTCATTGACCTCTATACTCCATTCCCGTAGCTACCCTCAACCACCACTGGAAAACCTTCAAGAGCCCAACTTTCCACACATTTTGATCCTTAAAAAGCCTCACCATCAACCATACCACTAAGAGGATACTTCTTTTCATCCTTTTCTTGCTAAATAATAGCAAGAAGAAGGAAAAAATTGAGCCTACAGTAACTACTCCGAAAAAAAAGGAAGTTTAAGCTTTTTGGTATATCCCCTTTACCTTGATCTTTATATTTTCTATTTTGTCATTACCATCATCTTAGTAAACCCTTTTCTATGCTTTTATGGGCACCCTAGAACTCCCATGCATTTTTGTGGCTTTGGTTGTGGTACTTTAGGATCTTGATGTTTTTCTTGGTGTGTACATGCTATCCCCTTACATTTTCATCACCATAACAACCTGTATCCGTGTGACCCTGCCACGTTCCTTCCATATTCACATCTGCATATCATGTAAAGCATGCATCTTAACATGTCAAAGTATGCCCATACATTTCCTAGCAGCTTAATAGGTTCCATGAAATAAAAATACCTTTTTTTTCAGCATGGTCTTCCTAAGTATGTTCATGCATCTATCTATCATCTCCATGCATTTTCTTGTGCATATATGTTCTCCATGCTCTATATCATGTTTGTGGCACTTTGTTTATGTTGAGATGTTTGTTTGAATGCTAGAAAACCCGATTTCGAAGAGTACCCCCAAGTTAGGCACATGCTATCTCCCATACATGAAGAATAACATAAGCTTAAGATTTTTATGAAGTTGGTTTTCCAACCTTAGGGGCAAAGCAAGCATTTAGTTCTGGATTCATGGAAGAATGAGTATAAGAATGTTGGTTTTCAAAAATGAAATGGAATCCTTTAATTGAAAATGTGAATCCTTGGTCCTTAGCCGAACACCCTTATGATGGCATGGTCAACAGGTTGTTCTATCATCCCAAATTATTCTAGGATTATGGAATGAACTCATGATGCCCATGTCAACCCATCATCTCGGTTACGAATGTTCGAACATCCATGGCCCAAGCTCAACATAATGAAAAAACAAAAAATATCGAACACCTCCCATGTTTTGTTTTAGCAGCACAGCGGTTTAGTCTTGAAGAATTATTTAAAAATAAAAAATGATTTACCCAGAATGTATTGGTATTTTTCCCTTGAAGGATTTCAAATTACCTTTCCAACAATATCTCATTTACCTTCGGATCATCTCGATTCAAATAGTTATGATTTTTTTAATCTTCACCATCTAGAACCCCTAGATCAAGCAAGTAGTCTACTGTTCGGGCTGTTTCGGCCCAACAAACAACATTTTTGAATCCCTTGAATATTTTTGGCATAGAGTTCATGAAATTCCCTTTTCATAAAGGTATTATTCACATTTTAATAATTCTGGATGAATCCGAAATGATTTTTCAAAATCTATCATACCTTTACCCTATGCATGCTACTAGTGTTGAGACAGGTTGAAATTCCAAAATTAATTCCACCTAGAAAGTGATTTTCTAGAATTTTTGGAATATTTTTACATTAATCTTCATCGAGTTATCTTTTCAATGGTATCTATTTTACCCCCCAGAACCTCCTGATAAGCTCAACATAAATTTAGAAAGTGAAATGACATAACCCAGTCCTCTATTTCTAACCATTTTTAAAACATTTTTATTGTGGCATTCGAATGCCTCATGATCTATTTGGCTCATTCTTGTAACCTAAGCTCTTTAGGCTTAGACCAAGGCTAAACAAAAAAGGAACATTTTAGCCAAAACTTTGGCTCTTGATTTTTTAAAGATATTCTTTTTTCAAAAACATGACCCATTTTTTTAATGTCAAAGATTTTTATTTTTAGGGATACTCTAACCCCACTATTTTGAAGGGATACTCTAACCCCATTTTTTAACTCAAATGCAATATCAAACCTCTATTTTCAGTGATACTCTAACCCCACTATTCTGAAGGGATACTCCAAACCTGCTTTTAACTCAAGTCTAATATCAAATCACCATTTTTGCGATACTCTAACCCCACTACTTTGAGGGGATACTCCAACCCCACTTTTACCTTAATATGACATCAAATTTGCACCTTTGGGGATACTCCAACCCTACTCTTCTAAAGGGATACTCCAACCCCACTCTCTACATTCTTTCTAAAATTTAAACTTTTCTCTAGGACATCTCTGAGTCATCCAAATCTTTTTTCTTTCTCCTAAAATTTCCACTAAATCCGACCAAGTCTCAACGTTGTTGTCTCGGCTATTCATCAATAATCGAAGAGAGCTACGAGATACATTTCGATCACCCCTTTTTATGTATTTTATATGTTTATTTTTGTGTGGATTTATTTATTGCTTTCTTTCCTATCTTACTAATATGTTTCCTCTTGTAGGGACTTTGAGCATTCATGCTTTAAAAATTATTTTCAAAATCATAAAATGATATCTCTTGTCGGTACTTTCCAATGCCAGAAATGAAATATTTGTTTTTTTAAACCTATCCAGAGATCATTTTCATAAAAAACTCCTATGTTTCTTACCTCTCTGAGGTGCATAGGTGATAAACTTTTCATTAAAACCCGGACGTGTATCTTTACAAAATTTCATGCATTAGAGGGAATTATATCTGAATAATGCTAAAAATGGAATCGAGAAAACTGAGATTCAAGTAAGATATAATTAGATGGTATCAATTTTCGGGCGTTGTGGGGGTGCTAATCCTTCCCTACACTAACCAACTCCCGAACCCAAAATAACAAATATCTGGTATTATTTTCAATAGGCATCCGATCATGCCTAACTTAAAATGGTCAGTGGCAACTCCAATTTTATGGCCACTTCGTGGTAGCCATCCAAGACTAATCGGATGAGCAACTTGTCCAATGGTCTTTCACTCTTTCATGTCAAACATCAAAATATCTTTTAAGTCGAGTGTGTTTCGACTCTTCGGATTGTCTGAAGTTTGTAAAGGCCGAGCACGTGGAACGTTAACACCCTCCAACTTAGGTGTTTGCTTCCTTATCCCCCAAACATGGGTTAAGTTTAGGTGAAGTCTAACTCTGATTTAGCTAAGGCTTGAACCAGTTTGATAGGAGTTTTGACTTCATTTATTTGAGGTAAGGCTGAGTTTGATTTGATATGGCCACGGCTGGGTAACGTTTAACTGAGGCTTTTCCAAGAAGTATTCAGCTAAAGTCTGATTTGGTTGAAGCTTGCGTCCGATCAAAGCTAAGTTTCTTGACTTACCCTTTCAAGTTTTTGACTCAAGTCAAGTAGGTTGCGCGGATGCTCTTTTAGGTTTTCATCCAAGACTACATTTTTTTGTATTTTTTTGTTTTGTTTTTTTCGACTAAGGATGCCTTTTTGGGTTTTCATCCTTTAGGCATAATATTTCTTAATAGAGTATGAATTGACTGAATTGGGCAAGACATTACCATCCATTTCCATTAGGATCAAGGCCCCTCCAAAGAAGGCTTGTTTCATGACATATGGTCCTTCCCAATTTGGGGTCTACTTATCCCGAGCATCTTTATCGATTAAAAGGATTTTCTTGAGCACCAGATCTCCTTTATGAAACTGGCAAGGGCAGACCATTTTTTCATAGGCTCTAATCGTGCACTTTTGATACATTTGCCCGTTACAAATGGCCTTCATTCATTTTTCTTTGATAAGGTTCAGCTGATCATATCTACCTTTAACCCATTCAACTTTTTTGAGTTTGGCCTCCATCAAAACTCTTAAAGAGGGGATCTTAACTTTGATAGGTAAGATAGCTTCTATCCCATAGACTAAAGAGAATGGGGTAGCACCCGTAGATGTTCAGACTAAAATTCAATATGCGTGGAGTGCGAAAGGTAATTTCTTATGCCAATCTTTGTAAGTCTCAATCATTTTCTTGACTATTTCCTTGGTGTTCTTGTTGGCTGCCTTGAGTACCCAGTTCAATTTTGACCGATATGGAACTAAGTTATGATGCTAGATTTTAAATTGGGAACATACTGCTTGCATTAGGTTGTTCTTCAAGTTACGAGCATTATCAATGATAATTTGTTTAGGAAGCCCATATTGATAGATAATGTCTTATTTTATGAACTTGCAAACAATTGACTGTGTGACATTGGTGTACGAGGCTGCCTCCACCTATTTAGTTAAGTAATCGATCACCACTAAGATGAACCGCTATTCGTTACAGGCCTTTGGGGTAATAGGCCTAATCATATCCATGCCCCACATAAAGAAAAGCCATGGAGCTGTAATGACATGAAGTGGTGAGGGTGGGACATTGATTATTATCTGTATGAATCTGACACTTATGACATTTTCGGGCATAGTTCATACAATTCTTTTTCTAGAGTTAGCCAGTAATAACTTGATCTCTTGATTTGCTTAGCCATTCGGCGTCCATTAGCCTGCATACCATATATTCCCTTATTAGCTTCTTCTAAAATCTTTTTGGCTTTAGGAGCATTGACGCATCTAAGTAACACTTGATCTTAACTCTTCTTGTACAAGATATCCTCATCTAAAATGAATCCCATAGCCATTCTCCTGATAGTCCTTTTGTTATTTTTTGTGGCATGCTTGGGGTACTGTTGATCCCTGATGTGTAGAAGGATGTCATGGTACCATGGTAGGCCATCTTTTTCTTCTTCGTAGAGTCACCGAAAACTCATAGAGTCTTGACATTTCTCTTGATAGCTACTTGGAACCCCATGATATAGGCTTCATGTTTTGCTATATTGTTGGTGCAATCAAAGTTCAACCTAGCTGTAAAAGGATAGTGACTTTCATTGGGAGAAATCAATATTGCCCCGATTCCATGCCCCAAAAGTATTTGATGCTCCATCAAAATAATTTCCCACAAGTGATCATGACTATTGATATCTTCCCCTTTAGTGATGCACATCAGATCTTCGTTTGAGAAATCAAAGTTTAAAGGTTCATAGTCGCCTGTCACCCGACTAGTTAAAAAGTCAACTATCGTGCTACCCTTAATGGCCTTTTGGTTGACATAGTCAATGTTGTATTTGGAAAGCAAGACTTGCCATCTAGCTAATCTTTCTGATAGTGTAAGGGCTTCACACAAATACTTGATAGGGTCGAGTATCGCAATTAACCATGTGGTGTGGTATAGCATGTATTGCATAAATCTATTGGCTGTCTACACCAAAGCATAACATAATGTTTCAACTGCAGAATAGTTGTTTTTACACTCCATAATTTTTTTTGTTCAAGTAGTAAATTACTTGCTATTTTTTTCCTAAAGCATCATGCTACCCAAGTACATAGCCCATAGACTTGTCAAAAACTGGTAGGTAGAGGATCAAAGGCTGACCAAGAACTAGTGGTACTAGCACTAGTGGTTTTGATAGATAGTGTTTGTCGAAAGCTTCTTGACATTCCTCATTCCATTCCTTAGAATTCTCTTTTTGGGTTTAAGAAGGTGGCATGCTTTGGATAGCTTCAGCTTTATCTAGGTCAACTTTGATTCCCTTTTTGCTAGCAATGAAACCTAGTAGTTTGCCTGAGGTGGCACAATAAGTGCATTTATAGAGGTTCAACTTTAGCTAAAATTTTTGCAGCAGTTCAAAGAGCTTTCGAAGATCTATGACATGCCCATCTTGACTTGGCAATCATATCATCCATATAGACCTCAATCTCTTTGTGCATTAAGTCATGGAATAATGTCATCATGACTCTTTGATAAGTTGCCCTCATATTTTTAAGCCTGAAAGGCATGACTTTATAACAAAATATGCCCCAATGGTTACAAAAGTAGTTTTCTCCATATCTTCAAGCGCCATTTTAATTTAATTATAACTCGAAAACCTATCCATAAAAGAGAACAATGAGTTATTAGCTGTATTATCAACCAAAGTATCGATATGAGGCAGTAGGAAATTATCTTTCAAACTAGCCCGATTTAGTTTTCGATAATCAACACACATTCATACTTTGCCATCTTTCTTAAGGACTGCGACAATGTTGGCAACCCATTCTGGATATTTAGCTACAGCAAGGAATCATGCATCAAATTGTTTCTTGACTTCTTCTTTGATTTTAAGGAGCATTTATGGTTTTATCCTCTTTAACTTCTGCTGGAGTGGTTTGTATTCAAGTTTGAGGGGCAGCCTATGGACCATAATGTTGGCATCTAATCCAGCATGTCTTGATATGACTAGGCAAATACATACCGATACTCTTGGAGTAGTTTTATCAATTTGGTTCTGGTGAATGGTTTTATGGAAGTGCCAATTTTAACCTTTTTTTGATCTTTTTTAGTCCTTAAATTTATGACTTCAATTGGTTCCTTATGGGGCAAAATCTATTTTTCTTCATACTTGACCAATCGTAGTAAATTTGATGGCACAGAGTTCTCCTTAAAATCTCTATTGAAATCAACTTCACTAGTACAAATTGATTGTTCAAAATCAATCTTTGGGAGCTCATCTAAAACATCCATGTCATTTTATTAGAACACCTGAAAGTTAAGGAAATAATACAGACAAAACTATATACAGACAAAGAATTGGAGCAAAGGTAAAAATAATAAAAAATAAAAATGGCCATACAAGATGAAATGCTTTATGCAAAAGTCCATTTTATTGATAATATTTGATAAACGATGCCCATTACAAAACCCCTACGAGCTATTGGGCAAAAGCAAGTAGGTTTTTTTTTCCTTGACATTACATGAAAATGACTTAAAAAGCATAAGGGTTTTTGGCACAGTCTTGCTGCCAAGAACAGATTCTGATGGATGAGGGTGGGTTTTATTGCTCCACTTTAACTGGCTTGACTGATCATCAACGGTAAGGATATGAAGGTTACAGAAAGCTCGGATCAAAATAACCAAGACATCAATTAATTTCTTTTTTTTTTGAATGACCCGAATCTATGCATCCTCCTGAGTGAAAAATTTCATAAATCGAGAAGAATACCATCAGTTCTAGTCCTAATTCTTGATCTAATAGATGAGCTAGCCTTTGATCTCTAGCCTTCTTAAATTGCTATTTCTTATACTACATGTTGGACATAAATCCTAAGCCCTTCTCATCGACCTGGCTAATGATATCGAAACCTCTGGCCATTCCTTGTAGATTTTTACCAAGCCCTTTTCCAGCTCGACAACCTTTGCCAATAGTCAACTTCAAACCCATGTTGGTATTTTTCAACAGTCGGGGCTCAACAATCGGTAGGCCTTGTCTATGAATGCAGCATTGACAAACTCAAACTACTGAAAGGATGGCTCAGGCACATCATTATTTGGTTTGATATAGGTAGCATTAGTAAAAGCAATGGCAATCATCTCTTTTTCGGCTCTAGCACTAACCATTTTGTCTTTGATTATGAATTTTAGCTTTTGATGTAAAGACAAGGGTGCTGCCCCAGCTGAATGTATCCATGGCCTCCCAAGTAAGCAATTGTAGGATAGGGTGATGTCTATTACCTGAAAATCAATCTCATAAGTGCATAGGCCTATTTAAAGTGGAATAGTGATGCTTTTGATGACTCCATGTCAACTCTCATGAAATGCTTGCACCACTGTATGGCTATGTTTGATGTGAGAAGTATCAACATGAAGCCTATTTAAGATAGCTAAGGGCATGACATTAAGCGTAGAACCATTACTTATGAGAACTTTTGGTAAGATGCAACCTTTGCAGTGGGTAGTAATATGTAGGCCTTTATAGCTATGCCTACCACCAGGAGGGATCTCGTCATCAGTGAAAGAGATGTAGTTATCAGCAATGTTATTGTTCACTGAGCTACCCAATTTGCTTATTAAAATATCAGGTGGCATATACCCCTCGTTTAACACTTTTAATAATGCGTTTCGATGAACTTCTAAGTTAAGGAGTAAAGACAATATAGAGATCTTAGCTGGTTGTTTGCTCAACTGATCGACATTGGTGTATCCACTGTGCTTAATAAATTTCAAAAACTCAGTGGCATCTTTCTCATTTATCACCTTTTTAATCTTATCGAATTTTGAGTCATTGGTCCTAACCTGACGGGTGTTGCAAATCGGAGTGACATCGATCTTCTGATTCTCTTAAGGAGAAAGACCATAACATTTATCGCTGCGGGTTAAATAGCTAACTCCTAACAAGTTGACAGCAATGGTTGACTGAAGAGGCTCCCCGATCATCATGACTCACCCCTCATATCTCCAAAGGATGGCTTTGTCACTCTTATATGGGAATGGTGCAGGAGTCTCTATGAATAATCTCAGTATCAGCGTCGAAGAACTCACCCTAAAAGTTGATTATCCATAGAGAATAAGGGGTTGTCCTCTAGGAGATAGTTGCTTTTTCTTATAGAACTCAATCTCGCCTTCATCCATCATCCTCTTGACCATTGGCTAAAATTCTTTGCACGTTTGAAAAGTATGGCCATGAATAGTGTGGAAGTCACAGAAATTATCCCGTTGTTCTTCTGATCTTTCAATCGCATTAAGCATTCCTGACTTAATTAATATTCACCAAACCAAAGTCATTGGAGTTTTGACTTCTTTTATGTTCTTCTTAACCTCATAATCATCCTTAACACCAATCATGTTTATTGCTGGCTTAAAATGGTTTGGTAAGGGATTTACAGTGACATTCAACCCTTGGTTTATCCCAAATTATAGAACTTTAGAATCAATAAGGCTTTGTACCCTTCTCTTGAAAGAAATACAGTTCTCAATATCATGCCTTGCTACCTCGGCATGATAATCACAATGGGCATTGGGGTTGTACCACTGAAGGTATGAAGGTTTCTTCTTTGGGATGTACACAGGAGTAACTAGGTGCCCTTGAAGTAAAGCTTGATAAAGCTCTTTATAGGTCATAGGTATAGGGTCGAACTGTTGTATTCCCTGGTTTGCACCCTAATTATTTGGTGCATTATTGACGAGATTGTTAACATTTTGGTTGGCTAATGGTTAGTTATTTTATGGTGGATTCGGTGGGACATTAAAGGATGGGTTGTAGGTTATGGCATAAACTAATTGTGGAGGTATCATAACAGGGCTAGAATAGGGCGTACTTGGGTAGTATGGACTGGGCATTGGACATTGGCTTGATTGGGATGAGTTGGCATAGCTTATGGCATTTGCCTCTCTTTATTTCTTCTTGTTAGTAGTAAGTCTCTTGCTCGATCTAGATGACTCACCTACAGACATCCTGCCACTATTAATCACCACGTCAATCATCCCACCAAACAAAACTAGATCTATAAATTTCTAAGTGGCATTCCCTACCATTTTCTCATGATACAGAGCATGCAGGGTACTGATAAATGTCATGGTCAGTTCTTTTTCAATTAAGGGGGTTGGACCAAAGCTATTTCTTCCCTCTATCTTTAAGCATATTGCTTGAAACTTTCAGTCGGCTTTTTCTTTAAGTTCATAAAAGAGAAACGGTCAGGGGCCCAATCTAACACATGCTAGTATTGGTTTAAGAAGGCCCTCGCTAAATCACCTCAAGACTGAATTTTGATATGATCAAGCTTGATGTACCATCGAGCGGCTGTCCCAGTCAAACTGTGCTAAAAATAGTGGATAAAGAGTTTTTCATCTTTCTTATACCGTGCCATCTTCTTGAGGTACATCTAGATGTGCACAGTAAGGTCAGTAGTTCCATTAAACTATTCAAAATCAGGCACTTTAAACTTCAGTGGAATAATAAGATTAGACACCAAAGACAAAGATTCGGCATTGATGGCTACGAATTTATCACTCTCTTCGATAGCTTTGAGGCGCTTCTCTAAAAGTTGAAACTAGCTTGCATCATCAATAGACATTAAAAATTTTTGGGCATGCATTCTTTGTTGCTCGTCATGGTCAAGGTTTATGGGATCAGTCAAAGAGATTCTTGTATTTGGCCCTAAAAATCCAAGGATGAATTGATTTGCTACCATAAGGTTTAAGTAGATTACCGATGGTACTGGTAGGGCTAGCATCGTATTGGGTTGATGCTCTTGCTGAGCCTCTTCTTGAGTAGCTTCAGTACTACCATTAGGGTGATTTTTTAGTTTAGCTAGTTCTTTTCCTATATCCATGGTATTGGTTTGTTCTTTTGCCTTAGTGGAGGCTGTTATTAATTCTATGAATTTCACGATCTGGGCTTCCATCTCGTCTTGTTGATGGAGCATTTGTTCTTGAGATTCCTTGTATATTAACTCAAGACGTTTAATGCGTGCCTGATGATCACTTTCCATGATCCTTTTGCAGTGGCGAGTATTATAGTGATCAAAAGTAATGGTTTTGTGTTCCTTGCTCGACCTTAGAATCCCTTGCACTTTTATGAATATTCTCGTATTAGACTTTTATGACATGAGTTTATTGATGATTGCTCATGATAGAATGATGTTATGTATGAAATCATGACAATGAATGATTATTGATATGAATAAAGTAGCAAAAAATCAAGCTAATTATACAAATGTGAGAGATAATTAGCTTATAGGATAGCTTCGCCAATAGTATCTTTCATGGAGTTAGAAGCAAAGTTTGATCACATATGGTTGCATTCAAAGATGTCTGGCATGATTACATCATTTAGTCACATGTTCGAAGAACTTCAACGACTTTTGCTCATGGCCTTTAATGGGTATTATATCTTGCCTTAAAGACTGGGCTACTTCGATTATGTCCATCGTTTGTCTTCGAGACCTATCTGGCCTTCTTTATGTGTCTTCGAGGTTTGACTATGTTTAAGGTCCGTGAACTTATCTTCAAATTATTGATCCTTGAACCATGCTTTCATATCCTCAAAAAAATTGAAGAACAAAAGTGAGCTGTTGTTTCATAATGGACATCCCTTGCTAAATATTGAACCCTTAGCCAGTTATCTCATGAGAATGATTATGACGCATGCAACAATTAGGAGAGGAAAAAAAAAGAAAAAAA
>JBBYHK010038918.1:0-146760 GCA_038382065.1 Adansonia grandidieri | reverse complement strand
CTTGTTGGGATAAATGATATTGATGCTTTGGTTTCTTAAGAAAAACTACTCTTTCTACTATTTCCAGAATTGAAGTTCGTCTTTCAATTAGGATAAACACGGATTCACATAATAATTTCCTTTCTCTTCATGATTAGGCACCACAAACACATTCTCTTCATTAGGATAAATGATATAAATGCTTTGGTTTCAAAAGAAAAACTTCTCTTTTGACCATTTCAAACAATTTTTGTGATTTTTATAAATTAGTCCCTGAACTTTTTAAAGTTACAAAATGACCCTAAAGTGATAGAATATTCATGAAACATATTTATACATATTATAATAAGCGTGAAAACATCTCTAAAGGTCACAAGGCATATTTGACCTAGACAAATTTGCATTTTTTTGCATTTGGTCTCCATATTTTCTATAATTATAAAAAAGCCAAAAAAATCAAAAAAATCAAAAAATCATACATGTAGGTTTGACCAAATATGGAAATACCCTTCTAACGCCTTAAAAATTTAGGATTTTAGCCCCATAAATTTTCAAACTTTACAAAATACTCTTAAATATCAAGAGAAATCAAGAAATAAATTGAATCAGATAAATTTTCATTTTTATTTTTTTTGGTGCATTTTCTCATATGCATGCAGGGATGCTTGCTTTAAAATAAAATTTTGACTCAGATAAATTTTCATTTAACTTTATGGCTAAATGAGTGCATGTAGTGATTGTTTCTAAGGACTTTGAGAAAGTTCACTCCAAATCAAAATCTAATCAAAAAAGTATAGGGACTGTATATTAGAGAATTATGTGTCAAATTTGCTAGAAGTTACACATTTGGACCTTCATCAGAACAATTTAAGAGAGTTGGTAGAAATATGGGATCAATAGGGAGATACCAAATGAACGTAATTTATTGAAAAGTATGAGAAGTTACACTCCTCCTTAAGATATAGTTTGATAAGCAGTTAGTTCAAGGTATGATCAAGTTTTGAAATCCATCATTCTGGTGTTTCTTGTTTAATTAGTATGACTTGACTTTGACTATGGAGGAGATCTTAACTTTATTCAAACTTGGACCTTTGGAGATGAGGCTTATCTACTATAAGGAATATAATTCGACCATCTTCCATAAGAAATTGGGTGAAGCTCTTGATATAGACTTTGAGGTAAGTTGTTATGTTATTTTATTTAACAGAAGGGGAAAGCTAGTGTTATTTCATGGCAATTTCTTCGAAAATATATTTGAGTATGCTTTAACACTAAAAAGGCCCTCAATGCATCGACCTTGGCTATATACGGTTTGGTTTCCTTCCCGAGGCTATTAGAGCATGTAAAAGTAGTAGTGGTAGATTTGTTCAGCCAATTAGAAAGAAATATGCATCTAGCCTTAGCCATTATAGCAAAAATGATCCAAGCACTCAATACATGCTGAAAGAGAGATCCGGGTAGATTCTTTGAGAGTGCTCGTTGTTGTATATTTGGGCCTAGAGTCATCTTTAAGGTAAAGGTGTTGAGAAGGTCAAACCTTATTTCTCCTATTATATCCCTCTTTAAGAGTTTATTAAGAAATAATGGCCTGATTCAAGAGCTAAGAACCAATAGGTTGAAATGCTTAAGAATATGTCTTTTGATGATACAACTTGCAAAGCACCTTTGCTTCTCATTAAAGCCTTGCTCTATTGATGCAGCAAGTTACTTTTCATGCCTTTACTTGGTCTATAAGGCATTGTGGGGTATGTACCATTATTGATTCGGAGACAACAGGGCTCATGGCGGTTTATTCCTATGACTTTGGATATAGCTAGTATGGATTTGATATATTAGGGGGATAATTATAAAAAATCACTTCAAGCAATTATTTTACATTGGAAGAAAAGACATGAGTTGGGGTTGCATTCTTATATGGATTAGACCACCCTAGGTTATTATACTTGGAGAAAAATCCACGGATATGACTTGAACATTCTTGGTACAGATAGGGCCACTCCTCTAATATATATCGACTAGAGTTTATCATGCCTTTTGAGGTTGATTTGATTAAAAAGGAAGTTGCCAAAGAACAAGAAAGAATGATTGATGAGAATTGGGACTTAAAAAAAGTTGCCTATTTAAGAATGAGGATGGAAGCTAAAGGAAAAAAACTATAGAAAATGGAGGAAAAGTATAATTTAATCAAGAATGACTGGATCAAGCAAAACAAAAAATTAAAGCTTGCAAAGATATCCAGGGCCTTTAGTAGGATTTTTAAAGAAATAATGGAAGAATTATGCAAGCTTCATGAGGGGTTCAAAGTTTAGAAAGCCAAAGCATAAGAAGGAGAAGTCAGAAGCGTAATTTTTGATTAGGAAAAAAAGAGCATGTAAATACTCATCTCTAGCTAAAGTGGTTGATTGAGAAGAATAAGTTACTTTGAATTGCTTTGGGACAAGAACGGGGAAGGGTATCTCATTTGTTTGAAGAAAAGGAAGCCTTTATGATCATTATTGCAAAGATGAAACTAGAACTGCAATAGAAAGGAGATGATATTCACACTTTGATATGAGCCTACCAAGATGGGGAAATATATTAGGATGATAAATTATGGTGGGCCAAAAATGAGCACTAAAGATAGCAAGCTTGTTGTAAAGGCTAACAAATGTACCTCGATATCTCATATAGTAGATTTACTCAGTTATCATTTAAGCAAGAAATATGTTAGAAAAAATTAAAGTTCTACAGATGTAGTTTAACCTTGTAGGAGAACACGGGTATACTATACTTCAGTTCTTGGAGAAGGCTCAAAAACAATATGATCAAGTTAGGACTTTCTTTGGATGGAATTCCCATATGATCAATGATATGAATAAGTAGTTTCCTACAAAGTTAATGGAAAACTTTTGAGTTTGGAATCTTTGATAAAGCAAGTGTCCTTATAGATATATTTATATAGTCATACCATGCATACATGCATTTTATACATATGTACATACATGCATACATACATACATACTCATACATAACTATTAATTTCACCAATTCATAAATAAAAATTAACTCAAGAAAGTTTAAAACTTTTAAGGTTTCAATATTGCAAATTTAGAGAGCTTAGCTAGACTTACTCATTAGTACTATACTCGATATAGAATGAAAAGAATGGCTGGAGACCATTTGGCAAGACTTGAACAATTGGAAGCAAGTTATCGGGAGGCCCATGAGGCCATGATGAAAAGACAAGAAGAATTGCAACTACGGATCACCAAAATGATGGAATTACTTATGGCTAGGGAGCCAACTCACCAATAGTTAGAAATTATTATTGATACTCCTGTTGAAAGATCCAGAAGGCACAAGCTGAAAGATAACCCGTTAATATTCAGGATACATAGTTAGTGGGCCCGTCAGATGTGCAACCATCTAACACCAAAATATACCTCCCCCACCAACCATTCACATTAATCTTCACACTCCTTCACAAAGGGTGGATACAAGAGCCGTAGTCACATAAGAAGAGTTAATAGGTCCTAGTACTAATAAAGAAGAAAGGCACAAATAGAAAGGTAAGGAGCAAGTTGAAATAGAGAGTGAAAAAGAAAAATTGCAGCTCCTTGAAAGAAATCTTAGAGCTATAAAAGGGGTCAAATTGTATAGCAATGTTTATGTGTTGAAGATTTTAGCTTAGTACCAGATCTGGTCCTTTTGCCAAAATTTAAAGTACTTGAATTTTATAAGTACACGGGCGTGACATCCTTTCAGGTCTATCAAGATGTCAATTCAAAAAATGGTAGATATGCTTAGAATGACAAGTTCTTTATTCATTACTTTCAGGAAAGTCTATCAAGATTAGTGCTCAGACGATATAATGATTTGAACCGTACCCAAATCTAATGTTTGATTGATTTGGCAAATGTATTTATGCAATAGTATAAACACATGGCCCAATGGGTACAAGATAGGCTAACTCTGCAAAATATGGAAAAAAATTTACAAAATCTTTTAAGGAGTATGAATAGAGGTGGAGAGATATGGCTTTTCAAGTTTAACCTCTATTGACATAGAAAGAAACTACAATGTTGTTCGTAAATACTCTACACCTCCTTTTATGATAAGCTGGTAGGGAATGCAACCAAGAACTTTGTCGACCTTGTTATATCAAGGGAAATGATTGAAACGGTTGTAAAGGCTAAAAAAATCACAACTGGTAAATTTTCTATAAAAAAGAAGGTAGGACCTAGCAAAAAGAAAGAAGAGACTTTATCTGTTAATTTTGTTAGTGAACCTTAAAGCAAAGATATACCCTTAATTACCAAAATGAAGGTTGACAGTCTTGAAATACTTACTTTTTGAATGCACCTTAAACTCCTACTCCATTAACCCCATATACCATTATCCTAAATCTGCCTCTTCAAAATCAAACCAAGTCCATACTAACCAACCAGTCCAAAGGACCAATTAACATAGATTCTATTATGAGCCTCTTCTTTATTTTTATAAAGAAATATTTAACAAGCTTCTAAAGGCTTAATTGGTCGCCCTTATTTTCTTTAAGCCATATGAGGGTAAATTTTCTAGCTAGTATAATCCTAATGCACATTGTGAGTATCATGCGATAGTTTATCACTCATTTGAAAGTTGTTTAACTTTCAAGAAAAAGGTCCAAAATCTTCTCAAAGTAGGCACCCTTAAATTCTATAATGTTTCAGGACCTAATGTTGTAGCCAATCCTTTGCTAGATCATCCTAAGCTTAGAATTAATGCTTTAATTGCTAAAAAAGAGTGATCTACAAAGGTGAATGTCCAAGTCAAAACCCCAATAGAATAAGTTTGGATAATTCTAACTAAAGGTAAAATCCTTAGTCAAAATCACAAAAGCATCGGGAGCAAATATGATCTTAGGGCTAACTTTTGCAAGTGTCATATAACTTTGGGCACATTTTGCAAGAATTTTAAGAATTTTTAGCCATGATCCAAAAAATGATCAATAATGTTGAAGTTAAATTTTATGAAGAAACCAGTCAAGACGAAAATAAGTCAGTCAACATGATCGATAAAGAGCCACTATAACTGCTCTACGATGTCAATTGCCCTTTTATTATTTATTATAATTAGCCAAAGTCTTTTTCTCTCGAAATTGAAACTTCTTGTGGACTTATCATCATAGTGCTCCAATGCCCTCTCATATAAGGACAATAAATAAATGTTGTATAAAATGATGGTAACGTAATAATACTAGAAGTTGTTACAAGCCAACCAGCTGCCATTGATATAATCAAGGTTAGCCATGTAACACGAAGTAGGTGGCATTATGGCTATGACACTAGTGAAGATAGTGCCAAAGCAAAATCAAAAGGACAAACATTCAAAAAAGTCACATTTGCTAAAGATGTCTCCATAAAAGTTCAAAAACTAGTGAAGGAAAAGAAAGTGATCGAATTTTTTAAGTTTATAATGCATATTGAGCATAGTATTATGGAGCTACGAAAATAACAACCAGCAAAGATCTTTGCTAACTTTGCTATTTAGTTTGGACTACATCGAAATGCTCTATTGAAAGTACTTAACCAGGCATACGTTCCTTTAGGTATATCTATAAACAAACTTGACCGCCTGGTAAACAACACTTTTGCTAACAAATTCATTTCATTTAGCAATGATGCAATACTACCAGGAAGGAATACTTCCATAAATGTCCTTCATGAAACAACAAATTGTAATGGCACTATATTACCTTAGGTCTTTATCGATAATGGATCAATTTTTAACATAATACCATTAATCACTCTATCCCACTTGCTAGTCGACACTAGCCATATTAATCACAGCCAAACGGTTGTCAAGGCATTTGATGGAACAAAAAAAATCAAAAAGACCATTTCAATTACTTTAAATATTGGTTCATGCCCATTCAAAGTAAAATTTCATATCATGGATATTGTCCAAGCATACAATTGTTTATAGGGGCACCCATGGTTTTATTCTGTTGACACCATGTAATCATCACTTCATCAAAAAGTTAAATTGTAATTAATGAAAAAGTGGTCAACATATCTGGAGAAGAAGACATCGTAGCTTTGATTTTTATTAAGGCACTACATGTTGAGACAAATTTTAAAGTTGATGAGTGTTCATTTTAAACCTTTAAGATTGTTAATGCTGATTTTGTGGCAAAACGATCTATAATCCCAAAGCCTAAGCTTCCAAAGAGCGTTTATATATGCTTCAAGCTTACGGTTGAGAGAGGGCCTAAGCTAGCAAAAGTCTTAAAAGATATTTACAAGGGATAAGCCAATCCATTAATGCAATGGGTAATACAGATAAATATGGGCTGCATTTTAAGTTAGAGTGGGGTAAAGAAAAAAGATAGATTACAAAAATCGAGAAAAAAGTTAACCCAAGGTTTAGGTCCAGATTCGTGTCAAAAGATAGCTCTCTACCCTACCTTAAAGGAAACTTTTCATAGCAGAGAAGTTATTAATATAGGAACCAAAGGAAAAGAAAGCAAAAATATTGTAATGGTAATCAACGAGGCTTTCGAGAAGTGTCAAGTGACCATTATAACAATAAGGAATCGAATAATGATTGTGGAATCCATCCATGTCCTCCTAAATATATTTGGAAGAGTTAGACTGGACATTTCTAGATTAATTCCAGGAAATCACTTTGATACCTAAATATTATTTTTATAAAAGAACTTAAAATTTTAAATTACCATTTGCAAAAATGAAATGCATATAACCTTTTGTTTATCTTTAATTTTTTTTATAGCAATATGCCCTTTTCCTTTTTAACATACATATACACAAATCATGTCCTATACTTGTTTACCCATTCTTTCTTTTTACCTTGACAAATCTCCTGATCGAAGAAAAGCAAATAATCTTAATTAGGATTTAGAGGTTGACTTTAAATAAGCTATTTGCTTGAATGAAGTTGATTTTAAAGAATATGTTGAAGGTCATACTTTGCCTTTTGATTTGTTGAAAATGATTGAGTAAGAAGATGAACGAATAATGCACCATGACGAGCCCATAGAGTGATAAATTTATGGGATAAGGAGGATAATAGAAAGAAAATCAGAGTAGGGACTGCAGTTATGCTTGCTACCAGAAAAAAATTAATAAGTCTGCTTTAAGAGTTTCGAGATTTATTTGTATGGTCCGATCAAAATATGTCGAGCCTAGATAAAAGTGTTTTGGTCCATAAACTTCCTTTAAAACTAGACTACAAGCTGATTCAACAAAAGTTAAAAAGAATGAAACTAAAAATACTTTTGGAGGTTAAAGAAGAGGTAAAGAAATAATTTGAAGCGAGATTTCTCGAGGTGCCAAAATACCCAGAGTAGGTTGCAAGTATTATCTCAATTCCTAAAAAAGATGGGAGAGTCAAAATGTGTGTAAATTATTAGGATTTAAATTGAGCAAGTCCAAAGGATAATTTTTTTTTCCATATAACGATACCTTGGTTGATAACTACATAGAGAACTATTTGTTTTTTTTTCATGGATGGATTCTTGGGGTATAATCAAATTAAAATGGCATCAAAAGACATGGAAAAGACCACATTTGTCATAATATGGGGAACTTTTGCTACAAGGTTATGCCATTTGCATTGAAAAATGCTGGGGTAACTTATTAAAGAGTAATGGTTACTTTATTCCACAATATGATGCATAAAGAAATTAAAGTATATGTGGATAATATGATAACCAAGTCACCTCAAAGATGAGTGGCATGTTACATATTTAAAAAAATTGTTTAAAAGGCTGAGCAAGTATAAATTAAAGTTAAATACGATAAAATATACTTTTGGCACAAGACCAGGGAAGTTATTAGGCTTCATTGTAAGTGAAAGGGGAATTAAGGTTAACCGTAATAAGATCAGAGCCATTCAAGAATTTCCACCTCTGTGCATGCAAAAAGAAGTAAGAAGTTTCTCAAAAGATTGAATTATATTGCCTGTTTTATTTCCTAGCTTACGGAGTAATGTGATCCAATTTTTCAGCTCCTTCAAAAGAATGATCCAATTGAATGGGATGAACATTGCCAAATGGCATTCAAAAAAAGTGAAACATTATATACCAAATCTATTTATTCTTGTACATTAATTCTACGGTGACCCCTTATATTGTAACTCATGGTGCTTGAAAGGTCAATGAGATGCTTGTCAAGGTAACGTGATGAAACCAAAAAAAAAGGGCTATTTATTATGTTAGTAAAAATTTATGGAATATGAGGTAAGATATTCCCATAGAGAAAAAATATGTTGTGCTTTAATCTGGACTACGAAAAGGCTTCGACAATGTATACTGTATTATACTACATGGCTGATCACCAAAATGGATTCGATTAAGTACCTTTTTGAAGATCAATGTTATCAGGATGGATAATTAGGTGGCAGGTCTTGTTATTAAAATATGATATAGTTTACATGAGTCAGAATGCCATAAAAGGATGTGCCATTGCTGAATTCTGGGCAAATCAAGCACTTGATTATTACCAACTTTTAGACTTTAATTTCCCTGATGAAGAATTGATGAATATCTCAGTCGAATAGGAAAAAGAACAGCTTAAGGAGTCAATGTGGAAGATGTATTTTGATAGGGTTTCAAAAGCTCTAGATCACAGGATTAGGTAATCTTGATATCTTTAAAAAGAGATTACTATCCTTTCACTACCAAACTAGATTTCAATTGCATAAATAGTATGGCAGAATACGAGGCATATGTCATGGGACTTCGAGTAGCTTTAGAAAGAAGAGATCAATCATTGAAAGTTTATGGAGACTCAGCCTTGGTAATCTATCAACTACATGAAGAATGGAAAACTTGAGATTCGAGACTATTGTAGTATAATAAGTTAATTCTAGACTTGCTAAAAGAATTTAAGAAAGTAAAATTTATCCATTTACCTTGGGATGATAATCAATAGCCACTTTCGCCTTAATGTTCAAAGTAAATGAGGGGCAAAAAGTGATCTCGATTCAAATAAGTTTATATAAATCCCCCGCTCATTGTCATAATGTTGAAGCAGAAGTCGACGATTATTTATGGTGTTATGATATCAAAGAGATGCCTCAAGGATTGAGTATATCCAAAAAATGCTTTTGAAAATGATAAAATAACTTTAAAGAGGCTAGCAATGAGCTTTGTTCTAAATAGTAAGATTCTTTACAAGAAAAGTCATGATTAAACATTGTTAAGATGCATTGATGTTATTGTGCAGTAAAGAATCTTAAAAGTACATGAAAAGGTTTGAAAAATTCATGCTAATGGATGCTAAATGGTGAGGCAAATCATGTGATTGGGGTATTTTTGGATGACCATGGAGGGTGATTGTACCAAAGATGCCCGAAAATGTCGTAAATGCCAAGTCTATGTTAACAAAATCTATGTACCGCTTTTCCCATTACACGTCATAACTGCATCATGGCTTTTCTCCATATGGGGCATGGATTTTATTGGATGAATTACCCCCGTAGCTTTGAACTGTCATCGCTTCATCTTGGGGGCTATAGATTACTTCACCAAATTGGTCAAAGTTGCCTCCTATACAAATGTGACAAGGTCATTGGTGATAAAACTCCTAAGGACCAACATCATTTGTCTATTCAGGATCTTGGAAGAATTATAACAAATAACTCTTTTAATTTAAATAATAAATTAATGACAAAGGTGTGTACTGGGTTTAAAATTTCATATCACAATTTAGTGCAATACTGCCCGAAAATAAACGGAGCTATAAAGGCAACCAATAAAAATATAAAAAAGATTGTAGGGAAATGGTGAAGACTTGTAAGGATTGGCATGAAAAGCTTCATTTCACTCTCCTAGCTTACCGACCTTTAGTTCAGACTTCAACTGGGGCCATGCTTTACTCTAGTCTATGGTATAAAAGCTATTCTATCGATTAAAGTTAAAATCCCCTCACTTCGGGTACTGAAAGAAACCAAGTTTGAGAATGCTGAGTGGGTCTAAGATCGTTATGAACAATTGAATTTCATTGAAGAAAATAAGCTAAAGACAATCCAATATGGACAAACGTATTAGATTAATGATGAGAGCCCATGATAAGAAAATTCATCCAAGGTAATTCCATGGAGGGGAATTGGTGATGAAGAAATCCTTCCTGTCTGAAAGGCTTCATAGGGCCAATGCATGTCTAATTGGGAAATGCTTTTTATGGTTCAAAAAGCATTTTCTAGAAGAGCATTAATTTTGGAAAAATTGATAAGGATGTCTTACCAAACCTTGTCAATTCTGACAATGTAAAGAAATATTATGTCCAAAAGGCAGTGTCATAAAACAGAAAAAAAGAAAAAATCAGATGAAAACCCAAAAAAGGCATCCGATCCAAGGTGATAAAAGGGAAAACCACAGTGGGTTGAAAAGTTAAGGCTAGAAAAGATGTAGTATGGTTAGAAACATTCTCTAGAGATGGATTTTTGCAAAAACAAACATCCTATTTAAAAGAATAACTAATTAAGTGATTTTGTTTATCTATGTAATATCCAAATTTCTTTTGTACCTCACCCTTGCTATTATTTTTGATGAAAAGCCATTATTGTATCTTCTTCCTATATTATATCCCCCTCTTTGTTGAAATGCAAATATATATTTCATCTAGACCTTTATTAAATTACTTTTTAACCATGCTAACATTTCTATTAAATGATGATTAACAATTTAAGGAAATGACAAAATAGAAATAACAAACTGATTTCTCTACATTACTTTGGAATAAGGTTAAAACATTGTAGGGACCTTGGTTAATATTTAAAATTTGGGAAAGGCTAAGGTGGACCGATGACATTGTCGAACAATTGGGATACATGGTTAAAAAGCATCGAAAAAAGAAAAATAAGTCTTTTAGATGATTGCTTAAGAACAAAATTCCAAAGATTTGGGTCTTTAACTATTGGGATATCATCACTCTTATTAGTTTGTTTCGGTTGTTAATGGGAAATTTTAGAGACCACATATTTCCATCATGCTTTTCTTCTTTAGCCCTTAGATGGTACTGATGCATTATCCAATTTGATTTTTTGGGTTTGGGCACTCTTTTAAGTTTTCTTTTTAGGTTTGGGCTCTCTTTTAAGTTTTCTTCTTATTGAGAGAAAAACGAGTGTTATAGCATTTTGTAAAAGAAACTTCCACTCTAAGAATGGAGGCAAATATATTGTCCATAACATTTTCTTAAGATGCCTTCAACAATAAGTTTAGGCACTGACTCCCTTCACATCAAGAAAAGAGATATCCTCAACATTTTTTGAAGAGGCTTTTAACTCTAAATAAACACATAGGCCCATTTCACCAAATGAAAAAGAAATACTTGTTACATTTTTTAAAAAATACCCTAACTCTAAAATAGGCTAGACCAAAAATTGTTTGTAAATCAAAAAATACAATCATGCAAGTTTATCATATGCATTCTGCATGCATTTACATTCAATGATTTGTAGGTAAAAAAAGTGGAGCATGATGTGAGGAAGAAGCTATTCAATATGCTATCTTGCTTAAAACCAAAAGGGAAGTTTTGAATCCTTTCAAATATTCCAAATGTTAGGCATTATTTGTTATGTTGACTATTACGGTTTCACCCTGGTCAACCTATACGATGTAGGTTCCATCCTAAACTCCTTAGTTGACTATTATGGTTTTACCCTGGTCAACCATCCAACTTAGGTTTTACCTTAGTCATCCTTATTTAGTTCGTATGGTTTCATCTTGGCCAGCCCTTTTTTGACTTAGGTTTTGCCTTGGTCACCCTTAGTTGGTTCTTATGGTTTCATCCCAGCTAATCCCTTTTAGGATTAGGTTTTGCCCTTTCTTTCTTAGTTGGTTCATATGGTTTTATCTAGCTAACCCTTTTTCGACTTAGGTTTCACTCTGTTCACCTTTATTGGTTTATATGGTTTTGTCTAGGCAACCCCTTTTCGAGTTAGGTTTTGCCTTGGTCATCCTTAGTTGTTTTGTATGGTTTCATCCTGGCCAACCCATTTTTTATTTAAGTTTTACCCTAGTCACCTTTAGTTGGTCCATATGGTTTTATCCTAGCCAACCCTTTTTGACCTAGGTTTGACCCTAATCACCCTTAGTTAGTTTGTATGGTTTCATCCCAGCTAATCCCTTTTAACTTAGGTTTTACCCTAGTCACCCAAAGTTGGTTCGTATGGTTTTGTCCCAGCCAACCTTTTATCAACTTAGGTTTCAACTTTGTCAACCAAAATTAGTTCGTATGGTTTTATCTCGACTAGACCCTTTTCGACTATGGTTTTACCCTAGTGATCGTTAGTTGACTATTATGGTTTCACCTTGGCTAACCCATTCGACTTAGGTTTTGTCTTGGTCAACCTATCAGACTATGGTTACACCTTCGTCACCCTTAGTTGACTACCATGGTTTCACCTTGGTTAAACTATTAGATTTAGGCTTCGCCTAAATCTCTTAACTTAGGTTTTACCCCAAGCCTTAGGTTTTTATTATAGTTTTTTGGTCCATGTTTATGTTCTACTTTTCAAGATTTTACTACCCAAATAAAATTATGCCTATTTGGCATTTGCTCTTTTCCTGATGCTCAGCAACGAGCAAAAAGGGTAGTTCTGGACATCTAATTTTATCAGGGTCTTTTTTTAAATAGTCCTAAAAATCCAAGAATAAGAATCATGTGGCCACCCTATTAGAGGTTGCTATCCTTCAAGTAAATTAGGCATTTTCAAGACTAATTTAGTCATATTTAAATGGTCACACATGCATATGATGACAAAGTGTCATTTTGAAGGTCAATCTTGGATAAAAAAGACGAATATTCAAAAGTAATTGGTTTTTAATATTTTTTTGACAATTTTTGAAAACTGCTTATACAGATGATATTACAGTTAATTTATCATTTTCAAGAAATTTTCAAGATTTTTCTATAAAATTTAAGAACCTGATGTCATATATTTTTACCGATACCTGTGTAGAATTTATACTATATGCACTCAGAAAATCAAAAATATTCAAAAGAATCCAGATTGGAAGTTTATATCGCAAGGTATCAAGTTATTAAATTTTCTAATTAATTTTGAATTTTTCACTGTATTGCCAATTGTTACTCGCAAAATTTTTCAGTGAATTTCTTTTTTGAAATTCAAGTTTTTATCTTTATTGTTTCTATAAATTAATATTATGAGTAAGGTATTAAATTTAGCTCATTCTTTTTCAAATTATAGTTACTTTTGGATTTTTTTGTTTCTAAAATATGAAGTTTTATACTCCATAAATTTTTTCAGTGGGATTTTTCTAAGTTTAAAATTTTTTAAACTCATCAAATATTTTTATTAAATTCATATTAAATCAGTTTTTGAAAATTCAATTTATTTTATGAGTTTTGAATTTTATATATATATATTAAATATCCTCTATAAGGATTTTTCTCATATAGTTTTACAAGTTTGGGATCTCCAATTAAGATTTTTTTTATTATTTGTTTCCCAAAATTTTGTTTATGATTATTATTTTTAATTATTATTTTATATTTTTAACTAATTTCATGGAAATTAGTCTCATTGGATTTCAACTATTCCATTAACCAATTTAGTTTTATTTTAACCATGCCATTAGATGATCTTATCTTGATCATCATTAAAAAAGATGAGTCATAGCTAATAGTACACATTAATTTAATGCACTTTTATCTCTAATTACAAATATCCATAAAAGTAAAATAAATTAAAATCATTAAAAAATTATTTAGAATTTTTGGCTAAGGGATTTTTTCACTTCCACGGCCAAACCTCCCTTTTATAAATATAGGAGGAGTTTTCCTTTTAAGGCTAATTGGATTTCATGAAGAAAACACTAAAAAACAAAAAAAATTTCCTAAGTTATTAAGCTTTTGAGGTAATTTTTTTGATAAACTCTTTACTTTTAATTCATTTGATTCACTTTTCTTCCTTTAATGAGCCAAAATCATGCTTTAGCTCATGGATTATTATGTTTGATTTAATCCAAGTTGAAAGGTTAAGCTTGATGGCTATGAACTATGATTTCTTTATTATGTTTTATTTTTTTTCTTAACAATAGCTTAATTTTTCTCATGAAATTTGTTGTTGTTGACATGATGTTGATTTTTGTACTATGATGTTTACTTTGTTATATATATATATATGTTTATATGGATATTATTTTCCTTGGTATTTTCTTGTCTATATGTTGGAAAAACATGTCTATATGTCTATTTCTGATGATTTCTTATATGATGATGTTGATTTGTGCTTGATAAAGCTAGGATATATGATTATTGAGTTGGAACATTTTTGTTCGGTGGATTATTTAACATTGGCCCAACCTTATGTATGTGTATATGATTCTTTTGTGATTATTTTGTAAATATAGAGAGTTTAGGACTACATTAAAAAAAATAAAAAATATATTTTAATATTTTTAGGCATTCCATACTTGGCCGAGAGGTTCATGTACACCTAGGAATGTATTTTATGCATTTTATCATGTTGAAATACATTATTAATGAATTTTTAGGGTCTTTTTGTAATTTTAGAAAGTTTATGGGTTTATTTGCAAATACTAAAAAAATTGTTCCAAGGCTAAAGGTGATTAGCCAAACCATCCTTGTAATTTATATATCTAATTTTGATGTTGATTTTGATATATTTGATGTTCAATTTTATGTTTTAATTATTTAAAGACCAATTTGCAAACTTAGAAAAGTTTACAGACATTAGGAAAGCCTAGCATTTTAAATAAAAATAGTCATTTCTAACATTAAATTTCCCTATTTAGGGCATTTTCATTATTTTTACATTTCTTCGAGGTGGTGTAGAATAATAATAAAAAAAACTTTTGTATGCTTTTGACTCTCTAAGAGGGTATGAAATATAACTTTGAAAAGTTTAGGGGCTTAATGGAAATTTTTTTCATTTTAGGACACCTTAATATCCAAATATTCCATTTAGGGTAAGAAAGTCATTTCTTGCCATTTTTATGTCATTTAAGGTTAGTGAAATATTTTCCAAATGAAGGTCGTCTCTAAAGATTTTAAGTAAATTTTGTAGAACCAAGTTCAATGCAGTCACTAAGATGCTTTTATGCCAAATGTGTGTATTTAGGATAAGTTTACCTTTTTATTAAGTCTTTTAGGGTTACTAGGATACTTTCATGTCAAAGGTTGACTTTAGGGGTATTTTGGTAATTTTGTATTAGACCCACATCTTATGTAATTACTGGCATACTTTATGTTGAAGGTATACATTAGGGATACGTTTGTTATTTTAGAATGTTTTTTCATATTTTAGGGTTACCGAGATACTTTCATGTCAAAGGCATACCTTAAGGCCATTTTGATATTTGGGTATTAAAACCAAGTCCTTAAGAGTTACTAAGTACTTTCAAGTCAAAGGTACTTTAGAGGACTTTTTGGTCTTATTGACCAAATTTGAGTTTAAGAATTGAGTCTTAGAGCTTTTCATCTAAACTGAGTCTTAAGATAGTTTTTTCTATTAGTATTCTTCTTAAAATCAGAATTTTTGAAAATTAAGGCAATATCTTCGAGTTAAAGCACTTCATAAAATTTTTTCCTAGAATATGAGAAGGATTTTACGAATTATTGTAATAACGAAATATTCTTTTAAAAACAAAAAGAATCAAGATTTTTTTTATTTCGTGAAAATAAAACCTTTTGTAGTCCTTTGGTTCTCCAGTGGGATACAAAAGATATTTTAATTTCCTAAAACCTTTTGTATTCTATTAGCTTTCTAGTAGGGTACGAAAGGGAATGATGAAAACTTTCGTGTTTTTTTGTTCTCTAGAAGGTACAAAAGACATTTTGTTTTTCAAAAATATTAAAAACCCAATTTTCTTATTTGGAAACATAAAGTTGCTTCATAAAATATTATTTAAATACATGGGAATTATATTTAAATATCGAAACCAAATAAAGATTAAAATTTAAATTAACATATAACTAATAAGGTATCGATTTTTGGGCATAATGAGAGAGATCGATCCTTTTTTATGATTGTAATAGACTCTTGGACCCTTTCACATGATCTTTGGTATTCATGTAGACCTCAAAGTTTGTTTTTGAGGGTTTTGTAACTCTCGAAATATACGCTTCATAGTCAAATTAACCTGTTAATACTGTACACCTTTGACATAGAAATATCTTGACAATCAGATAAGACTTGGTTGTAATGTAAATTTCTAAAATATCCTAGGGTCTACCTGTGACATAGAAGTATCCCGATACTTTTGATGACATTATAAACGAATGAACGTATTCCTATTGAACACCTTTAACATATAAGTATCTCCGTGATCACATAGAACTTGGTTTTAAGAAAAATTACCAAAATACCTTTAAGGTTTACCCTTGACATACAAGCATCTTGGTAACCTTAAAAGACTTGAAAATGATAGGAGATGACAATTATACCTTCCATGGGTAACATAGACATCAAGATTGACGTAAAATGCCAAATTGTTAATAGGCCCCTAATCTTTGAAAATTGCATTTCATACCCCCATCGAAAAACCAAAGGAATACGAAAAATTTAATAATTTCTACACCCATTTGAAAGACTGAAAGAATGCTAGAAATATTCCAAAAAGTCCAAAATAGCCTAAATAAGAAATTTGATGTAGGAAAAGATCATTTTGACCTTAGACACCAAATTTTTACAACTTCAAAAAATAGTCCCTAAATAAAGCAAAATTCAAATCAAATATTGAATACATCCACATCAACATAAAAATCATAAAAAAAAATAGATGAAAGGTTCGACCAAGTACCTTTGCCTCGAAACATTTTTTTTTTATTTTGGCATATTAGTTCCTAAACTTTTTAAAATTACAAAGTGACCCTAAAATGATAGAAAATGCATGAAACATATATATACATATTAGAATGAGCATGAAAACATCTTTGAAGGTCATAAGTTATACTTGGCCAAGCCTATATGGCCTAGAAAAATTTTGCAATTTGGTATATATATTTTTTATAATTGAAAAATAGCCAAAAATTAAAAAAAAATTGCAAAATCATACATGTAGGTTCAGCCAAGCATGCAAATACCTTTCCAAGGCCTTCAAAAATTTTGGGAAAATTAATTTTTAGCCCCTTAAATTTTTAAACTTTACAACATACTCCTAAATATCAAGAAAAATCAATAAATAAATTGAATCAAAAGTTATACACCATTCAGCCAAACTCTATATCATCAAGAAAAATTTATTTTTCAACATAAACCTATATATATATACAAATTTCTACCAAGCTTAAGTCAACAACATGTCAAAAATCATAAAAAGGCAACATATAAGCATACTTTATTAAATAGTTACTTAAAAATATCAAATAAAATAACATGATTAAGAAAATATATACAAAAGAAAATAATCAATATATCAATGACGACATAAAAATTCAACAAAACTTAAGTTTTAAACAAAAATACAACAAAAATCACTAAATAAATAAATTGTTCATAACATTCAACATTTAGCCTTTCAACATGGATCAAAATCCATGAGTACAAGCGATCATCAAGCTCACAAAAAGGATGAAATATAATAAAAATAAAAAATGAAGAGTTTTCTAAGTGAATTTACCTTAAAAGCTTGAAAAACTTAGGAAATATTTAGTTTTTTTTTGTATGTTTTAGGCTATGGATGGCTAAACCCTTCACCCATGAACATCCTTCCCCCCTATTTAAAAGGAGAAGAGTCAGCAAAAGGTGCTGAAATTTTCCCTTGGCTAAATGGCTTCTAGCTATTTCTACAAATTTCTTTCATTAATTAATTAATTTTTTTATTATTATTAGTTTTGATTTTGATAAGATTTTAATTAATTATTTTTGTCATTTTGCATGTGTCATCATGCATAACAGCATCATTTAAGATATGAGAGAGAAAAAATTTAATTTGAAGAAAAATAAATTACAGGGACTAAATTGTACTAAATTAAAATTATGTATTCAAAGAATAAAATTTCTTATAACAGATATAATTAAAAATTTAATCAAAATAAGCTTCTTGGGCTTTTCTAAAAAAATGTGCTGATTAGGCTTTTTGAAAAATTAATGGGCTTATTGGGTTTAGGGTTATTATTTAAGGGTTTTAAGGCACATGAAATGGAAAAAATAAATGTTGGCCCATTAAAAATAAAATAAATAAAATTTTCATGTAAAAATTCAAAAAAAAATTTGAGAAATTTTATGTGCAAGCAAAAGTAATTAAAAATTTCAAACTCGTAAACTTTTATGATCAAAAACCTTTCGAAAGAAAACAGTATTTGAAAAAAATGCAAAACTTATAAAATAAATTGAGTTTTCAAAAGCTAAGTTAATATGGATTTAATGGAAATATTTGAGGAATTAAAATTTATAACCTAGAAAAATCCCCTCGAAAATAATTTATGTAGTAGAAAACTCCATATCTTAGAAATAGGAAAATTCCAAAAATATGTTCAAATCTTATAAAATTGAATTTTATCCAACATATTAATCGAAATATTGATTTATAAAAATAATAAGGATGAAAACTTAAAATTCGAAACAAATTTTACCCAAAAATTTTAATGAGTATGATACTCATTGTATTGTGAAAAATTCCAATTTAAGTTCCAAAGTTGACAACTTGATACCTCATGGTGAAAAATTGCTAATACAAAAGTTTCCTTCAATATTTTTGATTTTTCAAAGTGAGTATCGACATAAATATTGCATGGGTATTAGAAAAAATATACAACAGTCAACTTCCTAAATTTTTATGAAAAATTCTAAAAAATTCATAAAAATGGAAATTTGATTGTGATATCATCTATAAAAGCTATTTCTTTTTGTCTTGATACTTGTCTTTTTTATCTAAGAGCGGCCCTCGAAATAGCATTTTTTTGTCAGGTGCACCTACGGCCAATTAAGTAGGACTAAAAATGTTTTGTAAATGTTTAGTCCAATTGAAGGAATCCTACCCCTATTGGGAACCACCAAGTTCTTGGTCTTGACTATTTTTGGATTGTCAAGGGTGAGCCTCGACAACGTTAAGTGTCAATAGTAGCCAAAAGGTTACCTTCACGATCACTTCATTGTCCCTTAGCATTCTAATGCTTCCAATAACGCAACCTTTTTTTTTTTTATCCCATGTGAACCTTTGACCATTGTTATCAGTCTATTGAGCAGATTTTTTGTTCCACAGACTTCATGGTCAAACTCTTCTTTGATAAACTTTAACATGCTAATTCTTGCCTCTAAGTTATCAAAAGTCTTGATCCTTGAAATGCAATAAATGGAATGAATTTAGCACATTATCTAAAGTATCATTGACTTGGAAGTATTCTAGTAGCTCTAAGGACTCGATTTTAACATAAATTCCTAAGATGCCCCTCGGTATATCTCCAACATGAAAGTATCTTGGTAACCCTAAAGAATTTGGTATTATCATGAAAAATATGAACCTATCCCTATTGCATATATTTTTCATGAAAGAATCCTAGTGATTACATATGACTTGATTCTCGAGTAAATTAGTAAAATACCTCTAAGAACTACCTTCATCTTGAAAGTATTTTGGTAGCCCTAAAAGACTTAAAAATGATAAGAAATGACAATCTTACCCTAAATGAGTAATTAAAGTGTTAAAGGTGACCTAAAATGCAAAAATTGCAATTAAACCCCTAAAGTTTTCAAAATTACACTTGAAGCCAAGGAATGTTTCTAATATGACCAAAATACCCTAACTAGGTAATTTGGTGTAGGAAAAAACATTTTAACCTTAAAACACATGGTTTTCCAAAATGGTCCCTAAATTTAAAAAATTACATTTTGTACCCCACCAGATAGCTAAAAGACTAAGAATGGTTTTAATGCATTCTACATCCCACCATAAAACTGAAGGAATGCTAAAAACACTCCAAAATGACCAAAATACTCTAAATGAGAAATTTGATATGTGGAATGACCATTTTAACCTTAAAATGCTAGGGTTTGCCTAATAGACTTTAAATTTTTTATTTTTTCAATTTAGTGCTTTATGAAACAAAATCACAAATGAACATTAAACATATTGCAAAAATCATGGATATCACAACAAAAATCACAATAGGCATTTGGCCAAACACCTATGGCTTTGAAATAATTTTTTCCATTTATGCATATTAGTCCTTAAACTTTTTAAAATTACAAAAAGACTTAAACAAACCTAAAAAATGTATTTTAACATGATAAAAATGCATAAAATACATCCCTAGGTGTACATGAAGGTTTTAGCCAAGCTTTGAAGGCCTAAAAGTTATGTTTTATTTTTACTATTTAGTCCTTATATTTCCAATGATTAGATAATAACATCAAAATCATAAAAAATTCACCAAATCGCACTTGTTTGCAAATGTTTTCCTAATCATTTACCAGCTTGGCACTTTTCGTTATTGTTATCTTCAATCCCATCCTAGTACTCTAATACAAATGAGGCTAAATGATCGATAACATTTCACCTACATATATGGTGTTTATAAACTCAAAGGTCTGGAAAAAAAGATTAAGAATCTCCTCACCACCAATGACAACCACTTATCATCCATAATTAGTTTCAACTTTTAGTGCAATGATGAGGAACTATCCTTGCAGAATGAATGTAGAGCCTACCAAACAAACAATTATATAAAGGTGCAATGTCAATCACCTAAAATTGAACTTTAATGTACACAAGTCATTTCCCAGTGGAGCTATGATCATGCTAACCACCTTTCACTTAGTCCCATCAAAGACGAGGATAATAGTATGATTGTTCTTGATGTGTGAGGCATCCATTGGCATCCTTTGCAGAGTGACTAATGGTAGCATGTTTAATGCAGAAGCATTATCAATCAATACTCAGGGCAAAGTATATCCCCTTACCATTGACAATGATATGATAAGACTACACACTACCCCTTCTCCTTAAAGGATTTCATCATCATTGAATGATATGAAATTAGCTACCAATATATTGTTTGCTAACTAACTTATTTTATCCATAAAAATGTTATGCACCGTATACACCTGATTCAAGACCTTCAGCAAAGCCTTCTTATATAGTTTTGAGTTCAAGAATAGAGATAGTAATTTGTTCAACTACTCCATAATGCTATACTCACTATGCTTTACAAACTTCAAGAACTTTTTAACTTTTTTTCACTTACTGGCTCTTTTACTTCCCTAGAAATGGTCTTCATTACCACTTTTGGCTTAGCTCTTTTTTTTATAACAACCATCGATTTTCCTTTTTTGACTACAGGTGAAGTATAACACCTCTCAATCTTGGCCATATGACTTACTCCTATCAAAGCATCAACTTGAGTACTTAATTCTCTTTATATCATAGTCTCAAATTCATACATCTATTACTCTTATATAGAAATGGTATAGAGACCTCAATGACTACTTATGGAGTAGGTGTCATAAGTATACTAACAATACCTCTTCGAAAAGGTCTATAAGCTTTAAAATTGAATTAGATTTCATCTAATCCATCTTAGTGTTCATAGCTTTTGGCTAGAGCTTAGAATCAGTATCACTCATAGCTTCATCATAGGTAACTAGATCGGCTTCATGTTCCATGGCTTCAGATTGATAAATCTCACCATCACACATTAAGGAATTAGATTTCTTAGAAATTTTCCCACTATGACGAAGCTTCCTAGGTGGTTGCTTGTTTGCATGTCTTTATTTAGAACTTAGAATAAAATCCAAGGCCGAAATTTATGAAGCAACTTTATTTCATAATAATTCGTTAAGCACTACTTTACTTCAATGCTTAAAGTCATTCATGTAACATTCTTTAAAGAAGGTTGCATGGGTTGATACAATGACTTTCTATTCCTTCGGGTTGTAAAATATTCCCCCCTTTATTCCCTTGGGATACCCTACAAACACACATAATTTTGAATTAAATTCCAACTTTTTTACTTCTTTATCTAATATATATGTGGGGCACCCCTAAATTTTTACATGTCCAAGAAAGGGTTTCTTACCCTTCCACAACTTGTATGGAGTTTTAGGAATTGACTTACTTGGAACCTATTTTAGAATGTAACATGCTGTTTATAGTGCATATCCCCAAAAGGATACTAAGAGTTCTAAATAACTCATCATAGACTATACCATATCTAATAAGTTCTTATTTTTACTCTATGCTAGGCCAATCTACTATGGAGTACTTGGTGTAGTTAGTTGGGATAAAATCTTATTTTCTACAATCTAGAAATTCATCAGAGAATTATTCACCACCTTGATCAGATTGAAGTGTCTTAATGGATCTACCTAATTGCTTCTCCATTTTAGCATGATACTCTTTGAATTTATTAAAGGTTTTACTGTGGTGCATTAGGTACATATATCCAAATCTTCACTTATGAATGATACATAGTACTTAAACCCTTTTCATGCTTTGATGTTCATGGGGCTACATATGTCAGTGTGCATAATTTTTAAAAATTCTTTGGCCTTTGTATCGTTTGCTTTAAGAGACCTTTTGGTTATTTTACCTTTAAGACAAGATTCACATTAGGGAAGATGTACCTCTTTTAAAGATTCTAATAGACAGTCATTTACCAACCTTTGAATCCTCTCTTGGCTAATATGACCAAGTCTTAAATGCCAAAGGTATGCCATATTAGAGTGAGAAGTTTTTAACCTTTTAGAGTTATTCGTTAATACATGTCTAACAATAAGTACATCTTTAGTTTGATCAAATAAAGATTACCATCCATTCTTCCAGAACAAATACAAGACTTGCTTTTACGAATCACTATAGTTTTATTAAAAAAAATTGAATAAGAATCTTTAATTAAATAACCAACCAAAACAAGATTCCTCTTAAAACTAGGAACATAAAAATGTCTTTTAACAAAATAAATCTAAATTCCTCAAAACAAAGATGTGCATCTCCCACTACTTATGCTAACATCATGCTCCCATTACTTGTTTTTAATGAGAGGTTCTTGTTAAATAGACTTCTCGTTTCCTTAAACCTTTATAAAGAAACATAAACATGACTAGTGGTTTCAGAATTAATGACCTAACTTTCTTTTGAATCTTCTAGTAAATAAGCTTCAATGTAAAAAAGATCTTTACCCTTCTCAGCTTTAGAAGCTAGAAATTCCTTGTAAGTTTTTTTAATGTGACCAATCTTTCTACAATAGAAGCATTTTGACTTTTTAGGGTCTTTGGGCTTCTTCTTTTTTTCTTACCTTTAGATGAAAAAAGAATAGAAGAATTAAAAGCCCCTTACTTCTTGGAGTTTTTTTTTTCCTTGTTCTTAGAACCAAAATTAAAAGTAGTAGCTAGATTTGCCTCTACACTGTGTTGGTGGCAATCATTAAGCATAAGCTCATAGGCCTGTAACTCCATCATAAGCTTGGTGAGACCTAATTCTTTGCGTCCCAAATTATATGCAGCCTGAAAGCTGACATCCTTAGAAAGAGTTTTAAACACCATCTCAATTTAGGTGTTATATTCCAACTCAACACCATATTCAGCAGCTTTAGCAAGGTACTACATAAGTGTAAGCATATAATTCTTTACAAGGGTTTCTACCTTTTGTTTATAGTTCATTAAATTTGTAATAGCAGATTGTCTAGCCAATTTGAATTTGTCTCTAAACATATTGTCCAAATTATCCATGATCTATCTAATAGTGACATAGTTCTCATGTTGCTTTTGCAAAGCATTTATCATGCTATCCAACATATAGCAACATGCCATGTCATTGGACTCTTTCTAATAAGTGTAAAGTAAGAAAGCCTATCCATTAAGTGCATTATGCGAAGGCTTAGGTGGGAAAGTTTTGTCAAGTACGAACTTGTGTTTCTCATAGTTAAGAACGATTAGTAGATATCTTTTCCAATCATTAAAATTGTCTCCATTCAATTTGTTATCAATAAGAATTTGAATAGAGGTATAGGTGACATTCTGAACTAAAATAAATATATTCAAAACATTACAATCATGCTCAATCAGATATAAATCAGATATTTAGCAATTATGTTTCTACACTAAATCCTTAGAAAAATGTAACATTACAATGGTAATTTTTAGCATATATTGTCTAAAGCCATAGAGGCATGATCATAACTCAAAAAGCCAAAAACATGGATCTCATCCAGCTAATATATGTTACCTTAAGTCTTCCTAGGTTAAGACATATTAATAACCATTTATTTGGCAAGCAGTTTAACTAATAGAGCTCTGAGAGGAGGTTATTATTAAACCAGTCTTGATTGTATAACCATAGTTTACAAAACTCGATCCTTGCGCTATTCAAGTCATTAAAGAATGATCTTGAATAGATCATGCCCAAGCTTGTTTATCGCATAGTAGATCCAATTTAATATACCAAAAGTGCTTTACCACCTATCAAAGGGTATGGCCAAGGCAAAACTGGCGCAAGGTTTTACCATGCTTTCACATATGGATCAATAATGGAGGCCATGGATTTTGTTTAAAACACTCTCTCACTTAACATTTTAGAAAACATGTAAGGTTTTAATATGCATGATTAATATAAGTCTGAGTGGCATTCACCTATGATATATGGCATGTTATCAATCATATACATACATCCATCAACAAAACATATAGACGAAAAAAATATTTAACCAACTGAACCATGATCTCATCTTAGAAAATAGAAAAAAATAAGATTACAAAAGTTTTATCCAAAGCATACTTTGGCTCTTGAACTTTTTGCCCCATCTTTATGCCTTAGTTTCTATCCATGTAATTTATTTGTTCATATCCATAAAATATTTAAAAATAACCATCTCTATAATCTGATAAAAATATCCAAATTACAATACTTATCCTTTAACAGTTACAGACTGAAGCCTACTATTTGTGAGGATTTTTTTATAAATAATGCTAAAAAAATCTGGAAGGGCCTGAATCTTGACTTTTTGCATGGCCCACATAGGGCCGATACCTCGATGTTAGGCCTTAGATTAGCCGAGAACCACCACCAAGATTCAAGCATTTATGGCACAACAAGCCATCCCGCGCACCCAAGGTGCGCATACCCTGCCCCCTGGTGCATGCGCTCCCCTCAAAGTGGGTGGACATGCCTTGCCTTCAAGGTGTGCCCTCGCACACTTGGGGTTCAAGCCCTTCACCCTATGGGTATGTGCACCCCACCATAAGGTGGGTGCGCATGCCCTGCCCCTAGGGTGCACGACTTGTACCCCCAAAGTATGTAGTCCCTATCCCTTGGGTGGGTGGGCATTGCCCACCCCTGCACCCTTGGGGTACGTGTGTCCCACTCCATGGTATAAACACTAATTTTTCAAGTTATAAGCTTTCTAAACGTATAAACACTTATAAAACTTATAATTTTGATTTATTTTCATACATATTTCTTTCTTTTTTTGAGTCAAAATCATGTTAAAGCTCAGGGATTTTAATTCATGCTGAAAGGCTAAACATGATGACTATGAACAATTTTTTATATTTTGTTATTATATTTAATTTTTTAATTATAGCTTGACTTTTTATGAAATATGTTGTTGTTGGTGTGGTGTTGATTTTATTCTATATATGTTTATGTTTACATTGTTTTTCTTAATATTTTCATGCTAATATGTTGATAAATATATTTATATATTTGATTTTTTTATGATATTATTTTGGTATTTAAGATTGATGATATTAGTTATTGTTATTTTCTTGATGTTGTGTTCAAAAATTTTAATGTATAACTTTTTTATCATAGCCAAATTTCATGGTGAATTTTATCCAATTTATTTTTTACTTTGTTATGATTGTTTTGATTATTTTATGATTTTTTAGAGTTTGTAAAACGAATAAATAATTTTTAGTTTATTTTTTAAAATTTTTATTATGCTTTCTAAAGGTAGTTCCAAGCATGATTTTATGTGTATAGGTATGATTTGGTGAAATTTTTCTGATTTTGGTGCTATTTTCTAATTATTGGAAATATATTGACTAAATTGAAAAATAAAAAATATTTTAAGGACTTCTTAAGCTTGGCTGAAATCGTCATGTGTGTCTACGAATGTTTTATATTCAATTCTATCATGTTTAAATACACTTTTATCATTTTAGGGTCATTTTGTAATTTTTAGAAAGTCTAAGGACTAATTTGGAAAAATAAAAACCTGTTTCAAGGTAGTATGTGCTTGGCCTAATATGTATTATGACTTATGGTATGGTTTTTATGATTTTTATGACATGTTTGATGATTATTTATGATTTTCTATTATGCAGGGACTAAATTAAAAAATGGAAAAGTTTTAAATTCGTTAGGAAAAACCTTTCATTTAGGGTATTTTGGAATATTTCTAACATTTCTTCAGTTTTCCAAAAGGGTGTAGAAAATATTAAAACTTTTTATATTCTTTTAGTATTCTATTGGGGTATAAATGCAATTTTGAAAAATGTCAGCTCAAAGAAAAAATTGAACCAAGAAGGGGGTGAATTGGTTATACAAAAACTTGATAAATTTGAAGTAAATTGAAAATAAAAGGAGTTAAGGGTAAGAAAAACATACAATCAATGTATAAAGGTTCAGTCCTTGAACTCGACACCTGCGTCCTCTCTTCTTAGTACTTTCTTAGCAAGGTGATTCCCATAATTCACTAATCAAATTGTTAACCTTTAAGGCTAAGGTATAACCTTACACCACTATCTTTTAAGGCTTAGATAGAACCCTTTCAATCCCTTTAAGAATTCTACCCCAAATTGTCAAATATTTTCACTCACTTTTACACAACCCCTTTTGTGTTATGAATGAGGTATTCTGCAAATAAATTGAACCTCTAATAGGTGGATGTTTGCTGGATTTTAAGTACAAGATGAATAAGACACAAATAGACTTGGAAAAATATGAATTTGATATAAGTAAAATGAAGAATTTGAAGACTTTTGAGCTTTTATTGTTCAATGTTGATTAATTTTTTGTATCTCATCTTCTTCAGTTGTTGGAAACCTCTATTTATAGCTTGAAATTGATTTATAGACTTGGGCATTTAATATGATGGTTAGAGAGCCATTGTATCCTTCATAAATGCTTGTTTTTGTTCAGACCTGCACAATAGTATCGATACAATACCAATAGTATAGACACAAGAATAAAAAAAGTTATAATTACAGCTTGTTGTATCGATACAGGGGACCTAGTATTGATAGCAACCAAGCTTATCAATACAGACACACCTGTATTGATACATTCAAGGGTTTCAACCAAACCTTAGCTATTGCCAAGCATTATATCGATACATATGGGGTGAGTATCAATACTCACTATAATGTATCGATACATGCTTAAAAATATTGATACAAATGAGGGTTTTAAGCATAGTATCGATACATTTGTTCATTATATCGATACATATCTAAAAAATATTCCAAGTATAAATATACATTTTGGAACATGTACTACTAGCATTCCTATTGAGACATCCCAGAGGTGCAACCTAAAACACTACCAGTAAATGCTCAAGAAACATAAACACCAAACACCTAAAATGTACAACAAAATATTCCTAGATTTACACCACCCTTAGACATTGTTAATAACCCTGATGCCCTTTCATAAGTGGCCGATACAAGAGTTGCGCCCGTATTAGAGGAGTCAATAACTCCTTTTTATGATGAGGAAGAAAAACATAAACAAAAAGGCAAAATGCCTGTCAAAGTAAAAATTGAAAAAAAATTACAGCTGTTTGAAAGGAAACGTAAAGCTATAGAAAATGATGCTAAAGACCAGTCTGGATGTTGAAGACCTTAGCCTACCACTAGGTTTAGTCCTTCCACCAAAGTTCAAGATGCTAAAATTTAAGAAATACTAGGGCATCACCTTCTTTCATGCCCACATCAAGAAGTTTGTTCAAAAAATGGCCAGATATTCACATGATGACAACTTTCTTATTCATCGTTTTTAAGAAAGTTTGTCAGGCTCAACATTAAATTGGTATTATAGTTTGAATCATAATCAAATTCAATGCTGGTTTCATTTGGCTAACATGTTTCTACAATAGTATAAATACATGGCTGAGTAGGTACTGAATAGACTAACTCTTCAAAACATGGAGAAAAAGCCCATAGAATCTTTTAAAGAATATGCTCAAAGATAGAAAGATGTGGCCTCTCAAGTGTAATCCCTATTAACTAAAAAGGAAAATACCATGTTTGTTGTAAATACTTTACGCCCTCTTACTATGAAGCTAGTAGGGAATGCAACCAAGAATTTCTCTGACCTTATCAAATCTGAAGAAATGATTAAAGCTGCTATAAAAGCTGAAAAGATTGCAATCGGTGAATCTTTTACTACAAAAGAGACTGGGCTGATGAAAAGAAAGAAGAAACTTCATCTATTAACTATGCCAGTTAACCACTTAGTTAAGAAGCTCACCTTTCTTATTAGAACCTAGGACAACTATCCCAAAATACCTATTCTTTTAATACTTCCTAAGCCTTGTTTCATCAACACCATAAACCACCACCATAAATCCCCTTCAAAATCAAACAAGGTCCAATCTTAATCAATCAACCCAAAAAACCAATAAGCCTAAACCTTGCCATGAGCCTCTTCCTTATTCTTACTTGATAAACTTCATAAGGGTCAATTAGTAGCTTTTTTTTTACAGAACCATATAAGGGCAACTTTCTTAGTTAGTATGACCCTAATGTTCACTACGAATATCATGTGGTAGCAAGTCACTTAATTGAAAATTATTTTGTTTTTAAGAGAAAGATCCAAAGTCTTCTTAAAAAGGTGTTTTTAAATTCAACAGTGCCTTAAGTCCCAATGTTGTGGTAAATCTTCTAACCTACCATTTTAAACCTTGAGTTAAAGCCTTGATTACTGAGGAAAAGTGATGGTTAAAGAAAGATGTTCGAAAGGTTAAGACCTCAATGGAAAAAGTTTAGGTGGAAGGCCGAATCCTTCGTTAGAATCATAAATATATAATTACCAACCAAATTTTAATTAAACTTCTGCAAGTTTCATGCCACCTAAGGGCATAAGTTATAAAATTGTTTAAATTTTTTAACTTTAATTCAAAGGTGATGGATAGTAGTGAAATTAAATTTTATGCAGAAGCTATTTACGAGGAAAAGAAGATAGTTAATATAACTGGTGAAGGGTTGTCATAATTGCCTTATGGTATTGGCTGTCCTCTTACATTTATTGCAATCAACTGAGGCCTACACCTCCTAAATATGAAACTATTCTAAAGCTCTTCATTTAGACTCTAGATTTTTTCCATATAAGGATAACAAATAAGTGCCATAGAGATATTATTCCAAAGCTATGGCAACTCAATTAGTAGCAATCGACATTATAGAGATTAGTCAATAACCCGAAATGGTCACATTTATGGCCTCAAAACTGACAAAGTTGTTGGCAAAACAAAGATAAAAGGAAAATGTCTTAGAAGGCTGCAGATATTGAAGACATTCTTCTAGAAGCTCAGGAACATGTTAAAGAAAAAGAAACTATTAAATTTCTAAAGTTCCTAAAACACAGTGAAGATAATATTATAGAGCAATGAAAATAGTAACTTTATTGTTCAAGTTAGAGGCACACTGAAATACTCTACTGAAAGTATTTATTCAGGCTTATGTCCCATAAGATATTTTGATCTATAAGCTAGATCGTCTAGTTAATAATATTGTCACTAACAATTTTATCTGCTTTAGCAATGATGAAATTCCACTAGGAGAACTTACCTCTACAAGAGCTCTTCATATAACCACTCATTATGACGGGACCATAGACCCTAAGGTGCTTATTGATAATGGGTTAGCTTTGAAAATGATACCATTGACTACCTTATCCCATGTGCCAGTTGAAGCCAGCCAGATTAAGCATAGTAAGACAGTGGTCAAAGTTTTTGATGGAACAAAATGAGAAATTAAAGGAACTATTTAAAATAAATTGAATATTGGCCCACATCCCTTTGAAATCAAGTTTTATGTATTGGACATCATCCCCATATACAATTGTTTATTGAGACATACTTGAACCACTCTGTCTATGCTGTACCATTAATCCTTCATCAGAAAGTCAAATTTATAGTGGATGACAAATCAGTCAGCATATTTAGGTAAGAGGGTATAATTTTCATGACTTCGACTGAAGCACTGCATGTTAAAGTAAATATCGAAGCAAATAAGTGCTCATGGGGTATTTGAAATTATCACTGCTATTTTCATTGTAGAAGGATCTCCACTCCAAAAGCACCAACTTTCCAAAAGCACTCAATAGTCTTAAAACTTGCAGTGGAAAAAAGTCCCAAGCAAGAAAAAGGGTTAAAAAATGTCTATAAAGGATAAGTCAATATATTCAAATGATCAATAAAAGAGACAAGTATGGATTAGGCTTCAAGCCTAAATGGAATCAAAAGAAAAAGTATAAGAATAGAGCCAAAGAAAAGAATGTGAATTGAGATTCAATTCTTTACCCCTCCCTAAAAAAATTTTTATTATAAAAGGGTCATTAATCCAGTAACTCAAGGAAAAAAATAAAGGATGATGTAACGAGGACCATTCCAGCTTTTGAAAAATTTTAAGTGAATGTTATTGAATCAAGTGATAAATAGCCGAAAGACAATCATGGAATCCATCCCTACCCTCTTATATATGTTTGGATGGATTAGACCATTATGAGAGAACTATACTATCAAGGCTTAACCAAAGTAATTATAAGAACTCTTTTTGTTTGTTTTGACCTAAAACATATAAGGATCTTTATGTAAAGGGCTTAAAAATGTCAAATCATCATTTTAGAAATGAAATGCCAATATTCTTTTTTGTGTATTTTAATTTTTTATGCCAATATTCTTTTTTTCTTCTACATACGCATTTATGGATCACCATATATTATTGTGTGCCCACCCTTGTTTTCTGTGTACTTTTACAAATCTTTTGATTAAAGAGAAGCAGACTCATTTAGGATTTAAAGGTTGATTTTGAATGGTCTATTTCTTGAACATAGGTAATCTAAAAACATATGTTAATGATTACACTCAGCTGCTAGATTTGATGAAATTGATTAAGCAAGAAGATTGGTGAATAATGCCCCACAAGAAACCCATGGAAGTTATAAAGTTAGTGGATGGTAATAGAAAAAAGGTTAGAATAGGAACTGTTATCATGCCCATGACTAAAGAAAGGCTGGCAAGTTTACTTCAGGAGTTCTATGATGTCTTTGCATGGTCATATCAGGATATCTTAGGTTCAGATCTAGAAATAGTGGTCCATAAGTTACTTTTGAAACCAGTATGCAAGCTCATTCAGCAAAAGTTAAAGAGGATAAAGCCAAAAATGTTGTTAAAAATTAAAGAAAATGTGAAGAATAGTTTAATGCCAGATTTCTTAAAGTAGCAAAGTACCCACAATAGGATTGCTAATGCTATAACAGTTCCTAAAAGAGATGAAAGAGTTTGAATATGTGTAGACTATCATGATTTGGATTAAGCAAGCCCAAAAGATAATTATTCTCTCCCTTATATTGACACATTGGTTGTTAACACTGCAAAAAATTATATTTTTCTTTTATGAATGGGTTTTTATGTTATAATCAGATTAAAATGTCATCTGAAGACATGAAAACAACCACATTTTGTCATAATTTAGGGTATCTTTTATTATAAAGAGATGTTGTTAAGGCTAAGGAATGCTGGGGCAACTTATTAAAAGGTAATGTCACTTGTTCCATGATATGATGCATAAAAAGATTGAAGTATATGTGGATGATATGATTGTCAAGTCTCCCTAAGAGGAGAGGCATGTCAGAGATTTATGAAAATTATTCAAAATACTAAAAGAATATCAATTAAAGTTGAATATGGCAAAATGAGTGAAAAAAGGATCAAGGTTAATCCTGATAAGATTAGAGCCATTTAGGAGTTACCACCTTTTGTTCATAAAAAGTAGTAAGAAATTTCCTCAGAAGATTGAACTACATTGCCCATTTCATTGCCATGCTTATAGATAAATATGATCCAATTTTTTGGCTGCTTAGTAAACATAATTCAAGAGAATGTGATAAAGATTGCCAAACAACATTCAAAACTAAAACAATATCTAGAAAATCTTTCAATTCTAGTGCCATCAATCTCAGGATGCCCTTTCATATTGTATCTCACAGTGTTCAAGAGGTTAATAGGATATGAACTAGGGCAACATGATATACCTATCAAGAAAGAAAGAGTAATCTATTACTTTAATAAGAAATTTATAGAATATGAGGTAAATTATTCTGCATAGAGCAAATATGTTGTGTTTTAGTTTGGACTACAAAAAGGCTCAAGCAGTATATGCTACATCATACTATGTGGTTAATCATAAAGATAGATCCAATCAAGTATCTTTTCGGAGCACTAGTATTGTTAGAAAGAATAGCAAGTGGCAAGTCTTATCATTTGAATATGACATAGTTTATATGAGCCAAAAAGTTATTAAAGGAAGTGCCATTATTGAATTCTTAGCAAACCAAGCCCTTGATCATTATCAGCCTTTAGATTTTGAATTTTTTTTTGAAAAAAGATATCTCTGTTAAAGAGCAACTTGATCAGTTAGAGGAGCTAGTATGAAGATATACTTTGATAGGGCTTCAAATGCTTTGGCCATGATTTTGATATCCTTGCAAGAAGGCTATTTTTTTGCTGCCAAGTTAGACTTTGATTGTACAAATAACATGCGTTCTAAGACTTTGCACATGCGTTCTAAGACTTTGCACAGCCATTGAAAAAAATGTTTGAATGTTCAAAGTTTATGGAGATTCAGCTTTGGTAATTTATCAGCTACATGTGAAATGGAAAACTCGAGATTTGAGATTGATACAATATAAAAAGCTTATTCTTAAAATGTTAGAAGAGTTAGAAAAAATGGATTTCATTCATTTACCTCAAGACGAGAGTCAAATGGCAAATGCTCTAGCTACCTTTGCCTTTGATGTTTAAAGTAATAGAGAAAGAAAAAGCCATATCAATGCAGATAAGCTTATAAAAGTCTCTTGCACATTGTAATAATGTTGAAGTAGAACCGATAGTCATTCATGGTATTATGATATAAAAACAAACCTCAAGGATCGAGAATAGCTAGATAATGACTCCAAAAATGACAAAAAGACATTCAGGAGGTTAGCAATAAGTTTTGTTTTAGATGGTGAGATCGTTTATAAGAAAAATTATGATCAAATGGTACTAAGATGCATGGATGCTCCTGAAGCACAAAGAATTTTAGAAGAAGTACATGAAAAGGTTTATAGAATTCATGCAAATGGGCAAAAAATAAGAAGACAAATTATGAGGCTAGGCTACTTTTGCATGATTATGGATGATGATTGTATTAAGTATGCTAAAAAATGTCATAAATGCCATGTTTATGCCAATAAGATCCATGTCTGCCTTTGCTGTTGCATGTTATAACTGCTCCATCATGTTTTTCTATATGGGGCATGGATGTTATTAGACCAATTACTCTTATATCTTTAAACCTTCATTATTTTATTTTGGTGGCTATAAATTTTTTGACCAAATGGGTTGAAGCTACTTCTTATGCAAATGTGACCAAGTCAACGGTAATAAAATTTTTGAAAACTAATATCATTTGTCAATTTAAAATCCCTTTGAGGATTATAACGGATAATGCCTATAATTTGAATAATAAATTGATGGCAGAGGTATGCATCCAGCTCAAGATCTTTCACCATAATTCAATGACATACTATCCAATAATGAACGAAGTGATAGAAGCAACCAATAAAAATATCAAAAAGATTATTGTGAAGATGGTGGAGACTTATAAATTGGCATGAGAAACACCTATTTGCCCTCCTAGCTTATCGAACTTCAGTTCAGGCCTTTACCGGGGCAACACCTTATTTGTTGGTCATGGCACAAAAGCTGTTCTACCAATTGAGGTTGTAATTCCCTCTCTTCGAGTATTGATGGAGACCAAACTAGAAGAAGTTGAATGGTCTAAGATTGTTATGAATAGTTTAACTTTTTGAAAAGAAGTAGTTGTGAGTGATCCAACATGGGTGAATGTACTAAAAGAGAATGGTGAAAGCCCATAATAAAAAACTTTGCCCAAGCCAATTTTAAGTAGGGGAATCGGTATTAAAAAAAATTATGCTTGGCCAAAAGAATTCACGCGATAAATGGGCACCAAATTAGAAAGTGCCTTATATGGTTTAAAAAGCATTTTTAGGTAGGCCATTGATTTTGGCATAAATGGATGGACACAGTTTGCCCAACCATTTCAATTTTGATAATGTAAAGAAATATTATGCCTAAAAAGTAATAAGAAAAGAAAAATAAGGTGTACAAATGAAGGTGTTAAAGGGGAAGGCTTTCAGTTGAAAATCTAAAAAGGGCAGCTTGGCAAAAGAATGCATGAGATGAAATTTGTTAAAAGATCGAAGTCAAAAAAGGAAGGCAATGTGTAATCAAAAACATCCTTAAGAGACTGATCTATGTAAAAGCAATATTCCATTCGAGAAAAACTTTTGAAGAATTAAATAGAAGATTTCGACTATCTAAGTAATACCTAATTTTGTTTAGTACCTTACTCATATTCCTTTTTAAAAATCAATATTGTAATCTTTTTCTCTATGGGAATATAAATATATTTTTTACACATACCTTGTTAGACCCTCTAGCAGTGCTAACATTTTCGATAAATGATGATTGATATTTTAGAAATAAATAACAACAAGATTTCTTTGCCTTACTTTAGACTTGGGTTAGACATTATAGGGATCTTAATTAGTGTTTCAATTCTTTAGACATTATAGGAAGGATTAAAATAAATGGATAATGTGATTGAATGACATCCAAAAAAAAAACCTTATTGGTGGTGGTTAAAGGACATTTTGATAAGAGGAAAGATAAATCTATCAAGAAAAACTAAATACAGGCACAAGCTAACTTACCCAAAGGAAATAATATCTACAACATTTTCTAAAATGGCTTTGGTTTCAAAGTATAGGAGTAGGATCATCTTACCCATACTATTTTTTAAAAATATCTTTAATTTAAGGTTTAGGTACGACTTTCTTTGCTAAAAGGAAAAATAAATGTGTACAATAATTCTTGAAGATGTCTTCAACTCCAAGTACAAGCACAGGCTCACTTTATTAAAAGAAAAAAAAATGTTTGTTACATTTGCTAAAAATGCTTTTGATTATAAAACAGGATAAATCAAAGATAATGAATAAAGATTAGATCCATTGGTTAGATAAAGAAATCCTAAGAATTCATCATTACGTTTTACATACATTAGCATCTGCATTTAACAATTTTTAGGAAAAGTTAAGCTTGATGTTGGAAGAAAGTAATATGTCGATTCCTTCAAAATCAAAGGTAACTTCTTTGTCTTGTCAATTGATCAAGTATCAAATGTTATTTAACCCTTTAAGCTTATTGGCTTATTGGTTTCTTCCTGGTCAACCTTTCTCATTCATTAAGTCGTATGGTTTCATACTAATTAACCCTTTAAACTTATTGACACATATGGTTTTATTCTGTTTAACTTTTTTTATTCATTGACTCATATGGTTTCATCTCAGTCAACCCTTTAAGTAGGTTGACTTGTATGGTTTTATCACAGTTAACCCTTTAAGCTTGTTGGCTCTTATGGTTTCATCCTTGTCATCCCTTCTCATTTGTTGACTTGTATAGTTTTGTCTTGGTCAATGCTTTAAGCCTGTTGACTCATATGGTTTCATTCTAGTCAACTTTTCTCATTCATTAACTCATCTGGTTTCATCTTGAATAAGCCCTTAAGCTTGTTGACTCATATGGTTTTGTTCTTATCAACTTGTCTTATTCTTTGACTTATATGGTTTCATCTTGGTCAACCTTTTAAGCTCGTTGACTTATATGGTTTCGTTCTAGTTAACCCTTTAAGCCTATTGGCTTAGATGGTTATGTCCTGGTCAACCTTTCTCATTCGTTGACTTATATGGTTTTGTCTTTGTTAACCCCTTAAGCTTGTTGACTCATATGGTTTCATCCTAGTCAATCTTTCTTATTTCTTGACTCATATGGTTTTGTCATTATCAACCATTAAAGCTTTTTGACTTCTTGCCCTAGTCACCATTTTAACTTAAAGATTCAATTTTGGTTATTCTATTTTTATTTAAATTTTAGTTTAATTTATTTTTTTTAAACTTTATAGCTAGAAAAAAATTGTGTCTATTTGGTTTTTGCCCTACTTATAATTCTCAGTAATGACCAAAAAGGAGGCAGTTTTAGACATCTAATTTCCTTTAGGTCCCTTTTCCAATAGTCTCAAATATCCAAGTTTGTGAACTTTACGGCCATCTCGGCCGACGGTAACTTTTTTTAGGTAGACTAGACATTTTCAAATCTCCTTAGTTATATCTAAATGGCCGCATATTTAATTGGCCACATGTGCATGTGATAAAAAAAGTGTCTTTTTGAGGGCTAATCTTAAAAAAGAACGATGAATCTCTAAAAGAAAAATTGTTTTTGAATATTTTCTTGTCAAGTTTTGAAATCTATTTCTATAAATAATACCATGATGAAATTCTCTATATTTATGAAATTTTTGATATTTTTACGTAAAAACTGACTAGTCAATTGTCTTATATTTTTATCAACACTTGTGTGGTATTTATGCCAATATGCACCCGAAAAAATCAAAAAATATTCAAGGAAAATTTTATATTGGCATTCTATACCACAGGATGTCAAGTTGTTAAATTTATTTATTAAATTTGAATTTTTTATTGTATAGCGTGTATCATACTTGTAAAAATTTTCAAGGGAAAAATTATTTTTGATTTCAGTTTTCATCATTACTATTTTTATAAATTAGTATTTTGATTACTGTATTGGAAATTCATTTTTACATAATTTAAACACGTTTCAGGAAATATTTTCGTTTCCAAAATAGGAGTTTTCTACTTTATAAAATTTTTTGGTAAGATTTTTCTAAGTTTATAATTTTTAAAATTCTTTAAATATATCCATTTAATCCATACTAAATTAGTTTCAAAATTTAATTTATTTTATAAGTTTTGAATTTTTTCAAACATTAATTTTCTTCCATAAAGGTTTTTCTTGTAAAATTTTATGAATTTAAAATTTTTATTTGACTTTTTCTTATACGTAAAATTTCTTAAAAATTTTCTTTAGAATTCAATACTTGGGATTTTCATGAAAATTTTATTTTTATTTTTATTTGTGCTAAATTTCTTTAAAAAGCTTAAAACTTTCAAATTCTGCAAAAAAGACAAACAAACCCGATAATTTCTTAACGAGCTCAATAACTTTGCCAAGCCCAATTTTGATTTTTCCTAAGCCCATTTCATTTTTTACAAGCTAATAGGCTTCAATGATTTTTCATTGATTCTTCAATACGGCCTAATTAGGCCCATTTTAATTTTATGACCAGGCCCAACAATGTTTTCTCTCTCTAAAAATTTTATTAATTCTTTTGAAATCAATTTTTTTATATGAATATTTAATTAGGCATTTTACATATTTAAATTTGTAATTAAAAATTGTTTATCAATAACTTTTTATTTCTTAAAATTTAGTTTCTCTACTTCAATTTTCCATTCTTTTCCATAAATTTGTGATTATAATTTTATTTTTTCATACATCTTCATAAATTTATACTTGTTTATGTATAATTTTAGAATTAAACAGTTTAATTGTACGAGGATTAATTTATCAGTATTGAGTTTTGTCATCAAAAGTTAATATCACTAAGTCTTAATTAGGCCTAAATATGAGCCTACATTACTGAACATTTAAAATTTTGACTATGTTAACATAAGGATAAAATTCATTAAAAAATATTTATTAACGTAAAAAGATAATAAATAAATAAATTAAAGAAAACAAAAAAAAAGAAAAGCCTAGAAGGTTTTCAGCAAAGGTGATTTCTCCAACATCTAGGCCTACTCCTTGCCCTATAAATAGAGAAAGGTCTTTTTATTTTGGAGCTGTATGCTTCCAACAAAAAAAAAAAAACACTAATTTTTTCAAGTTTCAAGCTTTCTAAATGTATAAACAGTTGCAAAAATTATAATTTTGTTCATTTCATACATTTCTCTATCTTATTATTAGTCAAAATCATGTTAAAGCTCATGGATTAAAATCCATGTTGAAAGGCTAAACAAGATAACTGGGAATAATTTCTTATATTTTGTTGTTATATTTAATTTTTTAATTATAGTTTGATTTTTTTATGAAATATATTGTCGTTGATCTAAGGTTGATTTTGTTATATATATATGTTTACATTGTTTTTCTTAATATTTTCATGTTAATATGTTGATAAATATTTTATATATTTGTTTTTTTATGATTTTATTTTTGTTTTTAAGTTTAAGATATTTATTGATAGTTATTTTCATGATGTTGTGTTGGGAAATTTTGATGTATATTTGTTTTTTTTATCTTGACTGAAATTTATGGTGAATTTTATCCAATTTCTTCTGTTATTTTGTGATGGTTTTGATTATTTTGTGATTTTTTAGAGTTTGTAAAATTAATAAATAATTTTTATTTTTTATTTTTAAAATTTTTATTATGCTTTTGAAAGGTAGTTCCAAGCTTGATTTTATGTGTATAGGTATGATTTGGTGAAATTTCGATGATTTTGGTACCATTTTCTAATTATTGGAAATATATGAATTAAATTGAAAAAATAAAAAAATTACTTTTAAGGCTTCTTAAGCTTGGCCGTAACCTTCATGTCTAAGGATGTTTTCTATTCATTTCCATCATGTTAGAATACATTTTTATCATTTTTAGGTCATTTTGTAATTTTAGAAAGTCTATGGACTAATTTGTAAAAAAATTGCTTCAAAGCCATAGGTGCTTGGTCGAATATGTATTAAGACTTTTGGTATGACTTTTATGATTTTTTTGATATGTTTGATGATTATTTATGATTTTCCATTATGTGGGGGCTAAACTAAAAAAAAATGGAAAAGTTTTAAATCCATTAGGAGAAACCTTTCATTTACGATATGGTCAATTTTTAATATTTCTAACATTCCTCTGATTTTTCAGAGGGGTGTAGAAAATATTAAAACTTTTCATATTTTTTGGTTTTCTATTGGGGTACGAAATGCAATTTTAAAAAAGTTTTGGAGATTAATTGTAATTTTTCCATTTTAAGTCATCTTTGATATTTTGGTTTCCCTATTTAAGGTGGAATGATTATTTTTTTATCATTGTAGAGTCCTTAGGGTTACCGACATACTTTCACGTAGAAGGTATACCTTAGGGGTGTTTTAGGAATTTTTCTTAAAATTGAATCTTAGGTAGTCACTAGGATGCTTTTGTGCCAAAAGTGTACATTTAGGATAGGTTCACTTTTTGATGATCCTTTCAATGTCCTTTAAGGTTACTGAGATACTTTTACATCAAAGGTATACCTTAGAGGGGTTTTAATAATTTTCCCTAGAGCTAAGTCCTAGGTAGCCACCAAGATGCTTTTATTCCAAAGGTGTGTATTCAGGATAAGTTCTCCCTTTTATGATCATTTTTTATACTTTTAAGGTTAATAGGATACTTTCATGGCAAAGGTGTATCCTAAGGTCATTTTGGTAATTTTACATTAAAACCAAGTCTTATGTGATTACTAGGATACTTTCATGTTGAAAGTAAACATTAAGGATAGGTTCATTATTCTAGATTATTTTTTGGTCTTAGGATACACTGTTGATATTTTTAAAATTGAATCTTTTAGAAAATTAAAACAATGTCTCCAAGTTAAAACAATATGTGCAATTTCTCCCAAAATATGAGAGGGCTTTCGTGGATCATTTTAATAATGACATATCCCTTTCAAAGTGAAAATCGAGATTAGTAAAAATTTAGAAAAAATAAAACCTTTTGCATTCCTTCAACCCTTCAACAAGATGTGAAATATTTTGATTTTTTTAAAATATTTTGTGTTCCTTTGGTCTTCCGATGGGATACAAAAGAGAATGATAAAAACTTTCATATTCCACTATCATTCGATGGGGTCCATAAGAGATTTTGATTTTCAAAAATTTTAGAAACTTGATTTTTCTAACATGGAATAATAAATTGGTTTCATAATATATATGGGTAATATAATTAAATATCAAATACTGAAAACGAATAAAAATAAGAATTTAGATTAACATAGGATTTAGGTACTGATTATTAGGCATTATGAGAAGGTCGATCCTTACCCATGAATGTAATCGACTCTAGAACCTTTCTATGCATTCTCTAGTATTATCATAGATCTCTGAGTTTATTTTTAGGGGTTTTGTAATCCCTAAAATATGAGCTCTAATAGGTGACCAATCTCACCTAGCCAAATAGATTGGTAGCGGTCGTTTCATAATGACTATTTAGAGTTAAGTTGAATGAATGATTCATCTTGACAACTTCATCCTGAGACAAAAAAATGAATTATAAAAAAAATAATGGTATGGCCCCTAAAATAAAAGAAAAATAATTATATACAGATATATATAGGAATAAGGGGTGCATTCGCCATTTTAGTCAAGCTGGCCAGGATTAGTATCTGGGCCATGTTAGGACAATTAACCATGACTTGTATTTTGTTTATGCAAAATCATACTCACCTAGATCATGAGTCAGAAGAATGAACTGTCAAAACTCGAATTGCTTTTGAACTAATAAAGGAGCATAGCCAATACATCCTGAAAATCCTAATAAGGGCACCCAATGTCAGCGTCCATATTGGTACATCATAACCCAAGAAAACATCCATGATGCTCTCCATGTAACATCTTCTTTCTACAGATTCTAAAATACTAACAACCATTGATCTTTGTTATAATATTTCAGCTAATCGTTCCTAAAGAATTCAATAATCGATGAGAACAACTCGATACATATTTAAATATTAATTTTTACATCTTTTTAGAAGTGATTATGGACCCATATTTGTAGCAACGGCTCATAACCGAGAAATCTACTTCCAGCTTTTCCCTTACAAAAATTCAACGACTGTATTGTCTCAGCCAAAATCACCATAGCCAGGTGTGGACATCTCATTTAAGCTAACATCTAAGGCATTAGATATCACGTTTGGGATGCCATGAGGGTCATTCAAATGAGCATGGATCTATTCCCTATCATTTATAGCTTACATAAAAAGATTAGAGAGTAAAAGTTGCATAAATTTTACATTTTTGCATGAATATATTGATACATGGACTTCATGTATCGATATAGGGCCTCCATTTCATCAAAATTCAAAATTTCATAGGTTGTATCGACAAAAATAGGGGCATATCACTTAATGTATCAATACATGATCAAATGTATCAATACAAGGCTTGGCAGTAGCTAAAATTCAATTTTTTGACAAAATGTATCGATGCATAAGTAATTGTATCGATACATTTTGGAAATGTATCAATACAACCTTCATTTTGTTGATACATTTTGGGTTTTGCCTATATGTATCGATACAATATGCAATGTATTGATGCATCCAAGCAAAATTACCTAATTTGTGGCATTTTTTAAGTCTTGCATCCTTAGGTTGGAATTCTAATTTAGCCACATGTTTTGCACCAAAAATTATCCAAATTCATACCAGGCCTTATTATTGGACATAGGATTGGATCAAGCAAATTTTTAAGGCTAAAAATGACTAGAAAATAAGACGTTTTCATGAAATACATAGTTTGTCTAGAAGCATACTTGGCCCTTCCCCATCAACAAGATGCTGCAACTCCTTTGTTCTACTACCTTGCATGCTGCAACCAATGAAAATCTAGCTAGCTGGGCATAGTACCCAAAGATGTCATGTGATACATAGCTAAAATTCAAAAATTCTTTTGCTTTGGCTTAAAGAAAAACTTTGCTGAGCACTTTCATATAAAGAAGCCAACTTTGGCTTAGCGAAAGGGGACTCTACACACTGTATATAGACCACATTGTTCAAAACAATACTCCATATTCTTAGCTCTTTCAACAGCCCTTGAAAATCTTTATTTTGTACTTTCTTTCATCGCCAAACTCTTTTCCATCCATAGTATCATTCCAAACCTCATCCTTGCTACTCTTTCTTATTCATCTGTTGTATGTTAATTAAGGAAAAGTTAGTAAAAAAACCATAAATACAAAAAAAATACATTAAAACTTAACAATTCCAGTTTTGAGGAAACAAACAAAAAAGAATTTTTACAAGCCTTGTTAGTATATTTTCTACACTTCTTCTTTATTTCTTTGCACATGCATATATCTCATGCCACCTTACTTAACTAGCCCTCATGAAAACCATGACCTTCATAGGAAAGCATCGTCTTTGAGCTTGTTTTGATGATATTTTGTGATTACAATGCTTGCATGTTGCTTGGATGCTTAAAAATCATACATTTTTTTACTCATCTCAAAACAACCATTGTTCCATTGATTTTTGGTATTCTCTATCTTCATTCATGTATCAAACTAGATGATGCATTGTTATCTCAAAATATTTTGATGTTCCTTGAGCTTAATGATTGGCGTTGACTTGATGGCATAAAAATATGTCTTTGATGCTGTAAAAGTTTCTCTATTTGCTCCATGCCATGGACACATTTTCTTATATGTTTATATCATTTTTTATGTTGACATAAGCATCCTTTTATTTGTTCATGCATTTCTCTGCATTTCATGCATATTTAGTATGTTTTGTGTTATAAAGATATTGCTTTTTTGTTGCTCCAGCATATGTTTGCCATTAATGCCATGTTTACATGCTTTACAGGATTAAATATGGTTTCTTGATGCCTTTAATTGGTGTTTTTTGCTAAAACTCCTATTTTCAAAAAAAAAAAAAAACACCTAAGTTAAATATATGTTACCTCCAATAAATGGAGAATAACATGGGTTTAATTTTTTACTAAATTGGTCCTTTAATCTTGGGGATAAATCAAGCTTTTCATGTTTTGATTCATGGTTAAATGAAGTTAAAAACTTTGGTTTCCATAATAAATAGCCATTTTACTTGTTTCAAATTTTATACCCTTATTAGTGGCATAGTCAATGGGCTGTTTCATTGTCCCAAACTACTTTAAGATTGCGTAAATAAGCTTGTAAAGCCTATGTCACCTACTCCTTTCTGCCTCAAATGTTTCGATGTCCGGGGCTCGAATTTAGTCCTAAAACCCAAAAAAATAAAAAAAAACTCACCTGTTTTTGCCCTCACATCATTATAATCCCAACTTGAAAATTCATTTCTAAGTCTTAAAACATTTTTCTAGAATTTGTTAATATTTTTCCATTAAAAATCATCGAACTACTTTTCCAAAGGTATGCAGTTTACCCTAGGATCATTATGGAAAACGGAGCTATGATTTTTTGAATTAAGGCTACTGGAACCAATGGAATCAATAATTTTGTATTTTGTTTGGGCCATTTCAACCTATTAGATTATTTTTATAAATTTTAAAATATTTTTCCTGAAGAGTTCACGAAATTCTTTTTTTGGTAAGGCATTGTTTGCTATTCAATGATTCCATATGAGTTAGGAATGATTTCTCAAATTTTGCCATATCCATTCCCCTACATGTACTATTAATGTCGTATTAGACCGAACTTCAAAAGTTATTTTTGCCCAAGAAGTAATATTTTTATGATTTTTGGAATATTTTTACATTAAACGCATCTAATCACCTTTTTAATGGTACCTCACTCAACCTCTAAAACCTCTAAATTTGCTCAAAATAAATTAAAGAAGAGAGATAGTTGATATTGTCCCTTATTTTTGGATTCAACAAATTTAGACTAATTTCCTCAAACCATTTTTTTAGGCATGTGAAGGTCTTGAAATGCATCTGATTGATTCCCTATGGAATCGGGTACCATAATGCAAGTTCTTAAGCTCGGATTAAGGCCTAAAATTTTAATTAATTTGGTCTTTTATTTAATTCAGAATTCAATCTTTTTTATCAAAATGTTTCACTTTCTATTATTACTAAAATTTTTACCGTTGAGAATACTCCAACTGAGGGGATACTCTAACCCCGTTTTTACTAACTTCATTTAAACTTCAAAAACCAAAGCCCTTCTCCAGTAGGGATACTCTAACCCTAATTTTTAAAAGGATACTCTAAACCCACTTTTTAAACTTCAAAAAATTGAATTTTCTCTTCTTTAAATTTTTGGAGCTCCTTTAAATGAAACCTTATTTTATATACTTCAAGCGACCACTGAGTCCAAACGATCTCAAAATTGTCATTCCAATTATTCTTCTGTAATCAAAGACAATTATGAGATACATTCTGGCTGCCCCACTTTATTTATGCTTTTGTGTGCTTACCTTTATACAATATTATTATATTCATTTATGTCTTACTAACACATTTCCTATTAAGGTGCTTATTTTGCATTCATATTTTTAAATTGTTTTAAAAAATTTACGAGGCAATGTTTCATGTCAGTATCTTTCTAGTGCTTGACAGACTTGTTCCCCACATCTTTGGGGCACATACATCATGTAAATATTTCTTCAAAACCTGGATAACGACTTGTACACAAAATTCATGCATTGAAAGTGGATATATCAAAATAATGACAAGTTAAAATAAAAAAAAAACAAAAACCAATGTAAGACAAAGCTAGTAAGTGTCAGTTTAGGTGTTGTGGGGGTTTTAGCCCTTCCCCATGTATCATTAGAAAGCAAAAATCAATCATAAAAACATGCTAATTAACTTGAATTTAAAGAGAAAAGTAAGAGATTATACCTTATTCCAAGCTAGACCTTCCTCTTAAAGATGATAAGAGCTTGAGAAAAAAAGGAATATTGTAGAAATTCTAAAATTTGCTAAATATTGTAGAAATTCTAAAATTTGCTAAATGTTTAGAAGTTGTGAAATTATGTCTACTCACCCTTGTTTATAGGCCTTGAAGTTGGTGACTTAAGCTTTAATCACCCTAGGATGATCTTAGCTTAATCACTAACCTCCTAACTAATTTTAGGGTAAATTACATTACCACCATTATGAATAGATGATTAAAAATGGCATATTTATCACATGTTGGAATTGAACCAAAGCACCAATCCTATGCTAATCTATGTACAATTTTTATTCCATCCAATTGACCATTATGTATCTATATAGCAATTGAATGTATCATCTTGTAGTAAAAATATGCCCCAATGACTTTCTCTAAAAAATATGAATTTCCTATTCTGAACCTCTCAGATTAAGCCCTTAGGAATTTCTAGCTTTCTTAATTCCTAATGTCCTTTCATAACCTAATCCCCATTACACCTTTTTGACCTAAAGTCTATTTCTATTCCATTTTGGTGTAATAAATTTTTAAATCCAAGTTGTAGAACTTTTTCGACTTTGAAATCTAACTGTAGGCTAAAAAGTTAACTTTTTTATAATTCACTTAGCCTAAAGTTGACCTTTGCCATTTTGTTGACTTTTGATTATGACTTTTAAAACAAGTCTATTTTTTACTCAAATGTCCTAAATCTGAAACCAACCTCTTAAATCGAATAATTAAGCTTAGATGCCTTTTTATGTTAAATTAAGTGCATGAAAACCAACCAACACTTCAATTGGACCTTCTTATCATTTATAACTCATTTGAAAGGATTCAAGCCTACAATTCCTTCAACCCTCTAAAATTAAGAAAAAGTCAATGCCTAGATAAAACAGGGTAGCGATAGATGCGTTAACGATTGGCTTAGTGCAAATAAGAGATATTAGTGTATGCCCTAGAGCCAATCAACTTGGATGAGGCATATATTAGTTAATAATGCAAACCATTCACTTAGTTTAACGATATAAGGTTTTCCTTTATTTTAGTAGAATGATTGACAATCATGAACTACTAATTGGATGAAATCCATGGAACAACTTTGGCCTTGCAAAGGAATTGTAATAAGTTACAATTGTGGGATCCTTATGCATTTAAGCTATGTTCCTAAAATAATTCCTAGTCATTGTATTGCCAATACGGGGCATTGCCAATGCTCAAAGACTAGCACATGGTACTTTTTATTTGTGAAGCAATAACCCATCTCATGGGCTAAAATATATGGGATACTTAGGATGGCATATGGGTGCTTATTTTATGGAAACAAGTTCACTAAATATGGCCTGTGTAAGACTCCATTTAGTATTGTCACCCAAGTGTCCATAGAAATGTTCTCATGTGCTAGCCATATAACTAGTTCTTTGACTTATGATAGTAGGTCATCATGTATGAGGAGTGTCATACTTTAGTTCCATTACAAAAGGGTCTATAATAGATGGATACCCATAGTAGGCTGGTTTTGGTTATGGCACGAGCCATACAAAGGTGGATGAGTGATCTAGAGAATATTCATCACTCGAAATAGCATCAAGGATAATCTTATTTATTCTTGGCTTTGGTTATCTTGATAAAGTTGTTGACCAGCATATGATGAATTTAGGAGAAATTGTTTCTTTATATTCATGAGGTTAACCATAAGCTATAGGAACTAATATGGATTTTTACATGAGTAGACATTGCACTATGTTCATGGTCTTTTTAGGATATATGGGGAAAGAACTAAATAACACTATAAGGCTAGTTACTGAAAGGTTTCTCTGAGGTCATAGTGACTTTTCAATATTTGGGTGGTCATGATCGGTTTTTAGATCCCATTCTCAATTTACTAATAGAATTAATTAGATTTATTATATTCATTGCCATAAAATGATTTGTTAGATTAAAATTGTGATTTAATTAAATATGAATTAATTAAATAAAAGTTATAATGATAAGGATTTAATTGAATTAGTTCAATTAAGTATTATTAAATATATATATATATTAGATTTGTGAGATCTAATAAGATATGTCTTAATATGGTAGTAAAGATAAGAATGCCTTATCAAGATCATGTCTAATAATAGGCATGCAAATAGGGATATTTAAGTCTTGGGCTAGATAGTTATTTATGGCCAGTTAAGTAATTATTTAATAATTATTTAATGATATTTGCATGAAGAAAAATAGTTTTACTTGTGTGAGAAATTTAATAGAGAATTAAATGTTCTTGCAAGTAAACAGGTTTGGCCTAAAAGCCTTAATTATTAAGTTAAATGGTCCTTGTTTCAAAAAAAATCTTATTTGGACTTAATATTAGTTAGGCACGATAATGGTGGGCACTATTAATGTTGCATTAGGTTAAGATATTAAATAGTTAATGCATGGATCCAATCATAAATGGATTAAGTGGAAGTGTTTAAATGGATCCCTATGGAAAGACCAAAAGTGGCATCTATTAGGCTTGGTAGGAATAGGCATGGTTGACCCATTAGTTAAGTCTAATATAATTTTAGTTGTATAATTTTATATATATTAAGAGTTTTGAGGTGGTTAATATACTTTTTGGCTATCAGAAAACCATAGGTGTTATTCCCTCAAAATCTCTAAGCCAAGTTGGCATAAACCCAAGCTCTCCCTAAAGCTCCTTATGCCATTTTCATGTTTGATGATCTAGAATTGTTCTTGATCTAGAAAAATTGAGAAAATTGTTTCTAGCATAAAAGAGAGTAGCAAGTAGCCACAAGAGGCAAAATACTATCTTTGCCACATCTCTACGGCCTCGCTATAGCCTTATCTAACATCCATGTGACTTTTTTATGGCTTTCTAAAAATATTTTTGTTGTGTAAGATTAAAAGTGGCTGCATTCTACCTTTTGGTTAAAGCTTCTAAAGCTTTTGGCCAGCACCAAATAACCATTTAACCTTATGAAGGCTTCAACACACATCTGTGTGGATCACTGTTAGAGGCAAAACACTTATGCTACTTACGTCCTTAAAGAGAGATCAAAGTAACCAAGGTGTGGCAATAATTGTGCAGGGATCAATACTTACAAGACTCTGAGAAGAGAAGATCTCTATCAGTATGTGTTTTATATTGCTGAAATTAACCACATGTGTATCTCTACCTAAGTTTTTAAAGAAATACAAGTATTTCTTTGTTCAATTCCACTGGAATGTTTAATTTTAGATTAAATATTTTATTTTTATTTCAATAAGCATGAGCTAGAGTTCACTTTAACATTAAGCTTTTTCTCTTGGTACATGACTTTTCTCTTAATGTGTTTTTAAATTATTCCTTTTGTATAGAAATGTAAGATGATTTCTAGCTATTTAGAGTTGATTAAGATGGAAAAATGTTGTTGGAGCTTTAGAAATCATGTTCTGAAATTTCTACCTTACGTATAAGTATCCATATCTTTGAAAAATATAAACACTTGATCATCAAGTGTTGGTATCTACCCTTATAAAAAATATAAAATTTTGTCTGTTAAAGCTTCAAATGACTATTGGAACTTCAAGTGATCATTAGGGCTTTAAAGTATCCATACTTTATTGTATAGTATTGATAGTTTAGTGTCTGACAAAGTGAAATTAGCATTTGTATTGAAGGGATTAATCCTTTATTGTAAGAAGATCGAACCATACTTAAAAAAATTTTAAAAGCACATATTCTTTGACTTTAAATGATATTAACTTGTCTAAAAAATGATTTAAATATAATTATATATTTAAGAACATGTATTCTTAAGAAAACTATGTAGTTTAAAGCATTTTTTGAAGTGTTTTAAAATTGATTTAAACAGAAAATACTAAATTGAGAACATTTATACTCAAGATAATTAAGCTTAAGTTTTTGTTATGTCAAAACTAAGATCAATTCAATGCTAATTTAGTTAACAAATCCAAAGCTTAAGCTTAGAGGATGTTTGAGCCAAGGTTGTAAGGTTAAAATTTTGATACTCACATGAATATTTTGTTGATATTAGCTCATACTAGTTTGTAAAATGAATTTTCAAGGTTGGGCTATATTTTTTAATTTAAATTTATCCATGCTATTTAAAAAAGTCATATTTTTAGGACATATTTCCACTATGGTTGAACCGCATGAAGGGTATTATGGTAATTTTCTAAGTTAAGCATGCATTTCTACGGATAATTTTCACCTTGGCAAAATCATAGGAAGGCATTTTGGTAATTTCTATGGTCGAACATGCATTCTTAGGGGTATTTTGGTCACTAATTAAAACCTACGTCAAAACTTGTTGATTAGCTCATTACGAGTCCATAGGGTAACAATGAACCTTTAAGTTTATGTTAACACTTTCATGTCAAAATCAAACATTTAGTATCATTTTAGTATTTTTACTCTAAAACTAAGTCCTTAGAGTTGTGTTAGCACTTTCATCTCAAAACCAAACTTTAGGGCCATTTTGGTACTATTGGTTAAAATCGAGTCAATTTTTATGTCAAAGCATGTTCATTAAGGCTATTTTAGTAAGTTTTCAAAATCAAGTCTTTTAGGGTTAATTTTGCACTTTCATGTCAAAACCAAACTCTATGAGTCATTTTAGGAGTCTTTATAATATATTTATAATGTCAGATGTATTTTTAAAACCAAGGCACATTTTAGAGTTAAAATAGTCCTTAAATTTCTACTAGGTTATGGAAGGGATCTTATCAATTTTTATTAAGAACGAAATGCACATTAGAAGTAATTGAATCAAAATTTTCAAAGGATTTGAAAATAATAAACTTTCATTTTTCATCGAGTTTACTTGTGGGATGCAAAAGTTTTTCATCTTTTTTGGAATAATAAAATTCGGCTCATTGCAAGGAAATAATAAAGAAAATAATTTCAGAACATAGGAATTACCTTTAAATGCCAAACATTAAAATTCATTGTAGTCCGAATCTAGGATAATACATGATTAATAGGTACCAATTATGGGCATTTTATGGGTGCTAATCCTTTCCACATATAACCAAATCTCGAACGTTAATTTCACTTTAGTTTTTAAACAAAATTTGAAATCCATTTTTGAGGGTTCATAATCCTTAAGAGATGAATTTGACTAGGTGACTAATCATGCCTAGCCCAAAATGATTGATAGCAAATCCTAACTTCTCACCTATTTTATAATAGCTTAGTTGAAAGTCAGGCAAATGGCTCACTCCAATGACTCTATCCTAGTTTTGAGCCACACTATTTTCCCCTACTCTGATGTGTTGGAATCACATTTAAGATGTTACAACACAAATGATGAATGTGTGCATTGCCATTTAAGTAGCTTATTTTGTCTTAGTTGACACCAACCCTTTTGATAACAAAGAAAGCCTATGAATTGTGTGCGCTTCAACAAATTTATTTCTTTCAGAGAGCAATTTAGTTAAATATGTAAATTAGGAATCTTATATAATTGTTTACCAAACGTGATAATCTTATATGAGGATTTGTTAAACCAAACAATATATGATACAGTTCTGGGAATGTCTTTGTAATCTTGTATAGGATATTATTAGCAAAAACAATGTTAAAATTATAGGAAACAAATTGTTAATTGTAAATTTCAAAATACGATCAATTAATTTGAATTTTTGTTTTCATAAATGGTAAAAAGAGGAGAGGTAATAAGATGTTATGATATTGATTTAAATATTTCCATTTTATATTAGTTAATGGTTTTAAAAGATATATTTTTTCATATCTTAATAATCATTGAATTTAACTTTAAATAATAGGAAAACAAAGAAAATCGTAAAAATTGTCATATTATTTGAAACATTTCATGTTCTTTTAAATAATATAAAGAATAAAGTATTTAAATCTATTGTAAATTTGTGTACAAGATTCAAATTGTTAACATGATTTAATCATAATTAGAAAAATTCAAATTGAGATAATTAAAGTCATATTTATCCAACTGAAATATTGAAAACAAAATATATGTATTTATTATGAGTTAAGAAATTGTGGATATGATTACCTATATTCGAATTATGGAATAATCCCATGAAACAATGTCGTCAAAGCAAAATGGTTGTAATTGAATCAAATTTGAACAAATAGATTTTTATTTAGTGTTCATTTATGTATTTTTGAGTTTGTTTGTGGTCATTAAGAATTTTAAAATTAGTTCAAGTTCAGTTTTCATTTAAAATTATCTTTAACTTCATTTATTTAAATTAAATGAACTTGTTCGCTAAGATTAAATGAACATATTCGTGAACGTATAATGAATAAGTTTATAAAAATATTAAAAACTTATTTATAAATAATAAACAAACAACTCTAAACAAATTTAAACAAACATGTTTCATATTTTTAGATATAAAATAATAAAATGTAAATGTTAATAATTATACTATAAATAAAAAATACAAATACAAATAGTAATAGCATTATTTATTTATATTATAATCCAATAATAAATAAGCTTTAAGTTAGTTATCAAACGATTCATAAATGAATTTGTTCATGAATATAAATGAACTAGATAAACTTTATTCAAGTTTGATTTGTTTAATAAATGAACATCAAAATCTTGTTACAATCATTTAAACTTGATAAACAAAACAAACAAAAATCAAACTATTCATAATATGTTCATACGCTTTATTCATTTCAGGCAGTAAGCAAAACTCTGAGATTACGTCTCTATCATGGTTGAAGCATAAATATTGACTTGTAAATATAAGGCTCAAAAAATTTTTTAAAGAGTTCTAACATATAAATGAAAAAGATGTTAGAAAAGTTAATCCCACAATTAATTTTTTCTAAAGAAAGATTATAATTTTTTTAACCTACAAAAAATATTAGTTGAACATCGTAATTGGTGTTGAAATGTCCATATATTTATTAGACCTATTGGGAAGAATTTTTTTAATATAAAAAAGTAAATAAATATGTCTAAAACTATTTAAGGGGAATCAAATTAAAAATTAACTAGGATGTTACTCACTTTGCTGAGGACTTACCTTTTTTTATAATTTAATTAAAAGATTGAATAGCAATTATTTATTTAAATATTTTTTAATTTTGAAGATATAGTCATATATTAAAATAGTTAATATATTAAGTTAATATTTTAAGTTTTCTCACAAATAAAAATTTTTATTACTAAATCAATTTCAAATAAAATAATTGCAATTATTTTTATAACTTTTCTTACAATCTACTAAAAAATTCATAAAAAAATAAAAATTTAAGTCAACTTTTCTTAAACATATGGGTGATTGGTTGTAGTAATAGTGAGAGTTTGTTAATTGTAGCTCCATAAGCCAATTATATCTACTTGTTACACAATAGCAATTTAGTATTTTCATGTAGCATACAATATTTTTTCAATGTTAATGAGATATTTCTTTGTCTATAAGCTTTATAACAATTCTTACTCTTGTCTTATGAAGATGAAACCGATAAAACACATTTACTTTGAAAAAGAATTATAAAGTGCTACAATTATAAGATCCTTATGCATCAAAGCTGTGTCTCTGAAAATGGTCCTCGTCATCATGGTCTCGAGATAGGGCATTGATAACGCACAAAGATTGGCACATGCTAAGCCTCCATGTGTATGATGCATGTAACTAAACTCATGAGTTAAAGTATTATGATACTTAAGGATAGTGTGTAGGCTCTTATTAGGAGGGAGTGAACCAATTTCTTAAATTCTTTTGCAAATTAAAACTTTGAATTTGCAAATTTGAGAAATTCAAATAAAGAACTTGAAATTGAAAGATAGTGAATAAATTAAATAGGTAAAGAAAAGGGATAGAAGAACAAACACAATCAATTTATAAAAGTTTAGACCTTTATACCTACACTGTCTCCCTTGGCCTTACTTGCTGAGGAGTTCTTAATTCACTATCTTGAATCAATACCTTTAAAGGTTAAGGTATAACCTTTACACTTTCTATCTTTCAAAGGCTTAGATGGCAACCTCTTCTTTTTATCTTTTAAAAGCTAAGATAAAACCTCTTATATTTTTCAAGGCTAAGTAAAAACCTCTATCTTTTTTACAAAGAATATTGGTGTAAACAAGGGATACCTTTAAAGGCTAGGTATTTAAAAAGATGAAACTATAACAAGAATAAATCAGAATACAATGATGATAGGAAGAATTAATCTTATATTAAAAAAAATTACATGAAAGCTTTGAGAGATGACGGTTATGGCTTTAAAATTTTTTTCTTGATGTCTTTTACTAATGGAGGCATTGAAGAAGCCTATTTATACCTTAAGATGAAATATGACCATTAAGAATTAATAAGGGCAGACTAGAGTCATAAGATGTTCATAAATGACCTTTCCCATTCCTTGTGCTGAGGTATTAATACTTTGGCATTGATACATTGGTTCAAAAACCTTTCAAATATGATCATTGGGGAACAAAGTATTGATACATTGAACTGTGGTATCGATACATGACTAAAAGGTATGTAGTAGTATGCCTTTAAACCAATCGAATTAGGACATCAGATAAATAGTCAATTGACTGTATACAAATTACTAGTTAATGTAAAAAAAGGTTTTCCTTCATGTTAATGGCATGATTGACTATCATGAAACATTAATTGGATGAAGCCCATAAAACTTTAAAGGCTTTGCAAAGGAATTACAATGTGTTGCAATTATGAGATTCTTATGCACTAGAGTTTAGCTCTTCAAAATGTTTTTAGTCATTTTATTTTCAATATAGGGCATTAGCAATACTTAAAGACCAACTCATGTTATACCTTCTTACTTCAAAAGCAAGCAATCAATCTCATAGGTTAAAGTATGTGAGACATCTAAAAATCGCATGGGGTGCATGTTTTGTTGAAATAAGTTCACTAAGCATGGCTCAAATAAGATCTCTATTTGGTATTATCACTTAAGTATCTATGGAATATGTTCTCATGTGCTAGTCATAAGGAACAGTCCTTAGACGTTTGATACTAGTTCATCTCATATAAAGAGTATTATACTTAGAGATCATTAGAACGGGTGCACAACAAATGGATGCTTATGATAGGTTGGTTCTGGGTATGGCATGAATCATATGGTAGCTGGATGAGTGATTTAGAAAGGATTCACAACTTTTAGTGACAATTGGAGATGTATCCTAAATGATCTTAACTTTGGTTAATGAGATTGAAGTCTCAACCATAGCATATTATGAGAAATCATTCCTTATAGATTGATAATTATTAACCATAGTTTGTAAGATCTAATATGGATTGAAGCATAAGTAGACACTCAACCATCTCATGCTCAATCTGCGATATATATAGTGAAGGGCTTGTGCTATACTGGAAGGTTTAAATGAGGTCACATTGACTCTTCAATATTTCAGTGGTCATGATGGGTTACTAGTTCCGACTCTTAATCTATGGATATAATTAATTATGTTTATTGCCAACATGTTGGAAACCTAATAGGTCATGCATCGAGGATAGATTTGTTAGATTAAATCTAAAATTTAATTAAGTATGACTTAATTAAAAAAAAAGATAACTTAAATAGAGGACTTAATTAAATAGTTTAATTAAAATTTATTTTAAGATAAAATTAGATTTATAAAGTCTAGATTTTGTTGTCTAATTAAGAGATGAAAAATAAGATTGTCTTGTTAAAATAATGCTAGATTAGGATATGCTATTACAAAATGGATAAACCCTATCCTATTTGAAATAAGATTTCACCTAGACTAGGGATTTAATTGTGAATAAAATATTTTATCTCATTTTTGGTCTAATATCCATCGAAATAGCTTTTTGTGCAATCTTTATCCTTGTCTTATTTTTGGTTCTTGATTGATAAAAGTAAGAAAATTTTCTTTTTTTTAAGTCTTTATATGCTTTTTAGCTAGCACTAGAGAACCATCGGGCCTTGAGAAGGTATTAACAAATATCTATGTGGATAACTATTAGAGGTGTGATACATGTGTTACTTATGATCTTGGAGATCCTTTTCAAGAAGCTATAGTTGTCACATTAAGGATTTTTTTGGTTGGTTTTTATTTCAAATTATGACATTTGAAATCAAGGTAACCTCTAAACATATATATGTTTATATCTTATAGAAAAATTTTGAAGTTTACTATATGTAAGTCTTTTTTTTAAAGATCTAAAAAGAAGTTTATCTGCTTCTATGTTTATAGCTTTCCCTGCTCGTTTCTTTATATTTTGTTGATTTTTGAAATCCAATACATGTATGAGGCCTGACTTCACTAGGATTCACATCCTGCAAGGTATGGATACATAAGGCTTTGAGTTGGATACATTTTGGGTTTTAAAAGAATATTATCTATTGGCATGGACATGCATTGATACATAGAAGAAATATATTAATACTGCGTTTTGAAAAACCTTAAAAAGTGTTTTCATTGGCTTTAAAAAGATTTTAACTAATCTAGAAAATGTTTTATACACAAATATACATTGAAAACCTTATTTTTAAGAAAACTAAAGAGTTAAACACATTTTTGTATTTTCTAACATATTTTCAAATTGATTTAAGGAAAAAGATTAAGTTGAAAATATCTACACACAAGCTAATTAGGCTTAAGTTTTCATTATATAAAAACCAAGATTAGTTCAAAGCTAATATAACTAATAATCTCCCTATTTTATATAAAAAAAACATAAGACAAATTTGCTTGTAAGAACTAGCCCTAAAGAGTTTCAATTAAAACTGCTTAATAAAAGCACTTTGGTTAATTAAGAAAGGTTATAATCAACAACAAATTCTGGCATGGCATTTAAGCATATTAAGCATAAAATCCAACACTATTCATTTCATATGTATAAGATATAAACATTACAAGCACACTTTTTTTCATACATATTCACATAAAGCAAGCAAATTTGTTCCTAAAGTTCTCCCCCTTTTTCTTATAACAAAAAGGAAGATCAATTCCAAGCTAAGGTGCTAATTCAATCTAGAGAAGTAATCATATACAAATAATAAGCATTTAAAACATGTATACCAATTGTTAAAAAAAAAAACAGGCATTGAAGTGCATTCAAAAGTTTAAATATTTTATGTATTAATTTGTAAGCAATTAAGCTCATTTAAGATTATAAGGAAAGAAGACATACCAATTGTTTTCTACTATGCATTATTGTTACCAACTTTGGAAATTGTAGTTTTGTGCATAACACTCATAATCAAACAATCAACCATATGGAAAGTCAAAATACCTTTCAAGAAAGGCATAGCAAACTTCCAAATCTTAGAAAATCATATGCTCGTGTAGGATATTGAGTAATAAAATCAACTAAGCATTTAATTCATCAATGAACATGCATAAAGTTAAAATATAAGCATTATGAACTATAAGTCAAGCTTATTTAAGGATCATAGATATTGTTGTCAAAACATTAAATATCGTGATGTTTTAACCATAGACTTGTTCAAAGATTTACAAAAAGAAAATATTTTAAGCATACATGATATACTGAAATACCAATTGTTAATTATCAACTCAATGTAACTAAACTCATTACCAAAAGATAAAAGTTTGCGTAGCATAAGTTTAACAATTACCTCAATCTTACCAAGCTTTATTGATATGCTTATTTGACTTTGAGTCTATGATGTTTAAGCAATCTTTGATGATCTAAGCTTGATTTTGGTAAGGATGCATGCTTGTTTGCTTGAATTTTATATGCAAATCCCTAATTTGTCTTGCAAAGACTTAAAGGAGATCTTGGCAAAAATAAATATTATTATCACCAATACATGGTATAGTAAATATAAAAATATATTCAATAAGCTAAAAAAATGAAAAAAATATTAAATCAAGCACAAAAAAGTTTCACACATATGAGCATCATGATCATGCATTTGATTAATAAGAAGCTCATAAATATATCAAATGCTATAAATAAATGTGTAATGAGTCAAGAAATAATGTTAGTCACAATTAGAAGTTGATAAAATTGGAGCATGTGAAGCAAAATACTACTAAAATGATCAAAATAATAATTTTTTGGCCTAAAACAACACAAAATGGCATAATTTAGCTTGTAGGTATCGATACATTATGAACTTTTATTGGCACATTTTGGAATATTTTTGGGTTTTTCATAAATCTGGGTAACAGTATTGATACACCAAGAACAAGTATTGATACAATCTAGAATATTTCAGGTATCGACATTTTATTCTTGTTATATTTATAAATTGGCCATTTTCTCAGAGATACCTTAGAAAAAGCATGTATTTTTTCATTTCAAAACCCATAATTTGAAGTTCTAAAGTGATTTTTTTGACCTTTGAACATTAAAATTTGCTTGAAGAAGTAAAAATTTGAATCAAAACAACTTTTAAAGGCAAGTTTGAAAGATTTTGCATATTTTGTTATACAAAGCTTTTGAGTTCAAGCAATATGCAACTTTTAGCATTAAACACAGGATTTTTCATTTAAAAGGAATATTTATATATTCATAAACATATTAAATATTTGTAAAACTTGTTCAAGCCATAAAAACATGTTCATAGAGCAGATTTCTTATATTCATGCATCTTAAGCCTTATATTAAGAAAATAAGCATAAAAATTGCTAAAACATGCTCATGACACAAAACTTACACAAGCAAGTTTTTTCATATAGAACATGATATAATGGATCAATCAAAGCTTAATATAATCAAGATTTTGATTTTTGTACTTTAAAACCTTAAAGATTCATTTTTGCTAGAAAAGGCCTAAGATAAATATCAAAATCATTTAAGCACAATATTAATCAACTTAAACTTATTCAATAATTTTCAAATGAAAGAACAAAGTTTTTCACGTAATCATTTGGCCTTACAATCAAGGAGATAAAAAAGTCAACTCTTACAACTCATATTTCCTTGAAAATTCAACTAAAATGGGCAAAATGTTAAAACATTTAAAGCTTTTTGAACCATTTTGAAAAGTTTTAAAACATGACTCAAAATTATGTAAATGGTTTCATTACCTATAACTTTTTCAAACATAAGCTTTGTTCTATTAAGCTCTAAAAATCCTTTAATATTTGAATTAAACACATAATTAACATTGCAAATTTGACAAACTATTTGTTTAAGCAAGTTTTGAAAGGAAATCTTGAGTTCATGCATTTGATATAGGCATAAAAATTTAATCAAAATTAAATATATGCAGTGAACTTAAACAGAGAAACACTTGGATTTCCTTAAGATCTTAAGAAGAGATGTACTTATAATCATACGACAATTTAAAAGATAGATTTGATAAAAATGTTACCTGCTTAGAGAATTGTAACTTTAAGCATGCTGATCCCTACACAAACATACCATAGGTTGATTACTATGATCTCTTTTTGAGGGGCCAAAAATAATCCAAGTGTTTTGCTTCTAACAATGATCTATACAAATGCCTCATAAGGTCCGGTGGTTCTCCAGTGCTATTTAGAAGACTCCTCAAGCCTTAACCAAAAGTTATCTTGCCAATAGTTATAAATACGATGTGATCAAAAATGATTCCCTTACCTATTGCGCCAAAGAGAAAGAGAAACAACTCCGTAAGGAAGTAGTTGTTTTTGCATATGCCAATAAACAGATCCAAAAATCACAATTTATAATTCCAGTTGATTCCATTAAGATAAAAAACTGATTTTCTACCTTCATAACAATCAAAAACACTTTGACATCACTTGAAATACTAGTCGAATAAAAGAGGCTTAACGAAGCAAGGATTTCGGGATTTAGCCAATTTCATAACTTTATGGAGAACTAATCTGTCAATGTTAGAAAACTATTTTTTTTATTTTCATTATGTCAAGAACAATTTAAGAACACTATAAAAAACCATGAAAATGTAAAGAAAGCTTAGGGAAGCATGGGTGTTATGCCAAACTTCCTTTATTCAACACCTTACCAAAAATTAGTTTTTTCATCATTTCCTTGCACATCAACATAAAGAAAAGAAAATGGTGAGTCATAGGTTGCTGTTCAAAGCAAAAGGCCAAAACTTAAAGCTTTTAGTATATTTTCCCACCTAGCTATATTTTTTTTCTTATTTCCAATGCTTACATCATTTCAGTGTACCATTTATGTTTCCATGACCATCTTAGGACTCTCAAGAATTATTGTCACCTTGATTATGGTAGTCTTAGGATTTTGATGTTTTTTTGATGCCTTGATGTTGCTTGATAGGCTAAACATCTTCTCTTTCATTCTGTCATCAAAGTAGTCCCTTATTCATGCATTTACTGTCATGTTTCACCTTTTTTCACATGTTTAACACAAGCTTAAATGTATTTCCTAACATGATTGAGTATGTGCATATATCTTTTTACATTTCAAGGAGTCTCATTGGACAAAAATGCTATCTTAAAAGTTCTAGCATGCTTTTCTTTGCTTAAATATGTTGATGTCATCTTCCATAGCATGATTTTTATGCCATTCATGGAGTTATCATTTCCATCATCTTATTTGTCACCTCCTTGCAATTTTTTGTGACCTTTATGTGTTTGCATGTGTTATCCCTATTTATCTATATGTATGTTGTATTTTGTTCATGACATCCCTATCAAGATGCTTGCTTGTTTGCTAAAAACTTGTTTTAAAAGGATCCCTAAATTGAGTTCATGCTATCTCCAATAGATGGAGAATAGCATGGATTTAATGTTTTTATAAAATTATTCTTCCAATCTTAGGGAAAAATTAAACATTTCAGATATGAATTCATGGTAAAATAAGTTTAAAGATGCTTTTCAAACAAAATACCCCTTTTAGTTGATAAAAAAAATATATTAAGCCCTGTTTTTAAGTTTAACACCTTCATGGTGGCATTATCAATGGGTTGTTTCATCATCCTAAACTACTCTTAGATTGTGGAATAAACTCGTGCTACTTGTGTCATTATTTCCAGTGTGTTATGAATGTTCGAATGTCTATAACTTGAATTTGACCACTAAGAAACCTAAAAAATCAAATGTCACTTGTTTTTGCTCTGATAACACTGTAGTCCAAGTTGGAAAAATCATTTTCAAGCCATAAATGATTTTTCTAGAATTTTCTAATATTTTTCCCTTAAAGGCATTGAAATACCATTCCAAAAGTGTCATGTTTTCCCTCAGATCATTCCAGATGAAGGAATTATGATTTTCCAAATCTTTTCTCTTTAAAACCCCTAGAACTAGCATGTTATATCTTGTTTGGACTGTTTTGGTCCTTGAAAAGATTTTTCGTATATTTTAAATATTTTTCCTAGAAAGTTTGCCAAATTCCCTTCTAGAAAGGCATTGCTTATGATTTAATGATTCCAGATAAGTTCGGGATGATTTCTTAAAGTCCATCATGCCCCTTCCCTAGTACATGTTGCCATGTCAAAACAAGCCTAATTCTAAAAATTGATTCCACCTAAAAGATGATTTTCTAGGATTTTTAAAATATTTTTATATTAGTTCTTATTGAGTTACCTTTCCAAAAGTGCCTCGCTTACCACCTGAAGCCTTTGGACAAACTCGAAATAAATTCAAAAAGGGGGACATTGCGATGCCATCCCCTATTTTCTCTAGAATTAAAATTAACCTAGTCTACCAAATCACCATCATTGAGACATTCAAATTTCTCGAAATGTATCTGATTGGCTCTCTTACAGCATAAACCCTGTAGGCTCAGATTAAGGCTTAAGACAAAATTATTTTATTCAAATCTTCGGTTCTTTATTTTCAAAATACCTTTTTTCAAATTATCCTTTCCTTTTAAAACATAAAAAATTTTAATCTTTGGGGATACTCCAATGCCGCCATTCGAGGGGATACTTCAACCTTGTTTTTTTATTGTAAATTTGAATTTTCTCTTTCGGGTTTATTTGAGATTCCTAATTATTTTCTTAAATCATAAAAAACTTTCATTCTTGGGGATGCTCCAAACCCACCATTCAAGGGGATACTCCAACCCTATTTTCCCTCAAAGACTCAAATTTTCTCTTTTAGATATATTCGAGATTCTTAATTATTTTCTTAAAAGTTAAAATCTTTACCTTGGGGATACTCTAATTCTACCTCTTCAAGCTAATACTCTAACCTCGCTTTTACCTCAAAAATCTAAAAATTTTCTCTTTTTCGAATATCTCATACTGTTTTGATTAAAACTTTTTTTGTCCCTTAATTAGCATAGAATCTAAAGTCATCTCTAAATTTCCATCTCGATTATTTTTCAATAATCAAAGACAATTATGAGATACATTTCGTTTGTAATTGTTTGTTCGTGAAATTATTATGTTCTTTTTTGTCTTACTAACATGTTTCTTTTTTGTGGTGACTATTATGCATTCATATTTAAAATTTGTTCTCAAAAAAAAATTTTAAATGCAATGTTCTGTGTCAATATCCCTCTAGTGCCTCATATAGAATGTTTGAATTTTCAAAATTTAATCCAAAAATTATTTTTATAAAAAAAAATCCCTATGCTTTCTCATACCTCTGCAGCACATAGTTGATATAAAATTTTCTATCAAAACCCAGATTTACAATTTCCATAAAAGTTTATGCATTAAAGGGGATTATATCTAAATAATCACCAAATGGAATCAATTAAGCCAAAACTGAAGCGAAATATAGTTAGCAAGTAATGGTTTCGGGTGTCATGGGGGTTCTAATCCTTCCCCACGCGTAACCAACTCTCGAACCTAACCTATGAATCTTTGGACCTTGTAGACCATAAAATCAAAGTTTTAAGTTTCGAAACTTAGGATATTGTTCTTAATAGGCATCTGATCGTGCCTAACCAAAAATAGTCAGTGGTGACTCCAAATTTATGGTTACTTCATGATAACTTTCCAAGACTAGTTGGATGAGTGATTCATTTGATAATCTCTCTCCCTTCCATATTATCATGCCTAATCCAAATCCTAACGAAAGAATAACTCAAAGGCTTCAACCAAACACCATATATATCTTTTAAGTCATGTGTGCTTGTTTTAGATCATCCGTAGAGAAAAAAAAGAGGTACATAGCAATAGAGGTATAAAGAATATATTAAATATTGCAAAGGAATAAAACACATAAAACAAGGAAAAAGTGATGGTCGGATGTATCTTGTAATTGTCTTTATCTATATAGAAATAACCAATTAAGAATTTTGAGACATGTTTGGTCTCATTGGTTATTTAAGGCATAAAAACTAAGGTTTTGGTTAAAAATTATGGAGTAACTTGAAAGAGAGAAAATCTTTTTTTTTTTGAAATTTTGAAACTTAAGGTTAGAAAATCCATGCAATTGAAAATTGGGTAATTTTTGAAAAATGATATGTTTTTGTATATTTTTGACAGAGGTGTATTTTAAGATTTAAAATCGATGATTTGAATAAAAAGTAAAGTTAAATATTTTCAGAGTGTTTAACCTTGATTTGAGCCCACTAGGACTTATACGTGATTTGAAAATTCATTAAGGTATTAATCAAACTCCTTCTAAGGCATTAGAATGCCTCAAAACAGGAATTCAAGAAAAAATCAATTAATTTTACTTAAAGCTAAAAATAGTGGATAACAACATGCTATTTGCCTTCTCGAATTTACTTTAGATTTATCCAAGAGTTTTAAGTGATGAGCGAGATATAGTTGGAAAGATAACTAGACGAGGATTAATATAAAAATATTCAAAAATCATAAAAGATCACCTTCTAGGAAATAATATTTTTTGAAACTAGACCTGGTTTTGTACTGACGGTATGTGCAGGGAAAATGGTGCGGCAAAATTTGAAAAATCATCTCAAACTTGTTTGGAATCATTAAATCACAAACGATAGCTCTTTGAAAGGATATTTTATGAAGTTTTTAGGAACAATGTTTAAAAATTCCAGAAAGATCATCTCATGGGCCAAAATGGCCCGAATAGAATACTAATTGTTGATTCTTGGGTTTTAGAACAATGAAGGTAATTCAATGCCCTATGAGAGGGATTAAAAAGGCTACCTAGGGTTTGAAAATAATTTTTAATGTTAAGGTCTCAATGTTGCTAGTGTTAAATTAAAGTTGTTTCATGTATCTGAATATCCTAGGTCTACATTATGGTCTCGGACATGAGAATGTCTATTGTTAAGGGTCATGATAGTGGAATTTTGGATCCATTCGAAGTCCTATGGTAATGTGGGCAACTGAACAGTCTGATTCCATGACATTGAAGTCACAACACAAAAAAACTCCTCACAAGGCATTTAGTCAAACAGTTGATAAAAGATTTATAGGTTTGTAAAATATATTTTATTTTGCCTAGTTAGGCCATAAATCCAAATACAAAAGCTTTACTTTTCCCCAAAGTTAATGAATTAGTTTATGGAAAATCATTAGGCCAACATTATTGAGACTAATGCTAGCCTAACTTAGGGACTTTTTGGAAAACAGATTTTAATATAAATGTAACACACAAAGGAGGCATTATAAGAAACATATAGTAAGATAAAGTATAGCAAAGGCATCAAGTGTGAACAAAGCATAAAAAATCAAGATAGCCATTTTATCAAATTAAACATGCTAAAATATAAAGGATGGCATGAATAATGCATGGACATATCAAAGGAACTTATGGAATCATGAAACATGGCATGAACATGGAGAAAACATTATCAAGTCATGACTTATATGCTAGAAAAAAATTATTACAACAAAACATGATTTTTTACCATCAAAGCATAATCCAAACAATATAAACTCAAAACATCATCAACCAAGCTTAAAGATGCATGATTTCCAAAGAGGATCATGGCTTCATAAATATTGGTTGGCTAGAATGACATGAGATGTGTTTGATGTAAGTAAATAAAGAGAAAATATGAGAAAATATATCAATAAATCTTTAAAACTCTTTGTTTTCCTTTGTCAAATTAAAGTTATGATTTTTTTTCCTTCTCATAGTCTTTATTTTTTTTTAATTTTATTTTGCTCACTCTTTTTTACTTGCTATAGATAAGCAGGAAAAAGTGGTACAGATGAGCTCTAAGGTGGTATTATGGATGGAGGAGAGGGAAATGAGAGTTTTAGAAAGGTTTTTGAGGGCTGCCAAAGAAAGAAAAATGGTGAAAAAATGAAGTGAATTATGTTCTATTGTTGAAGGCTATGTGTACTGAGCCAAAGTTGGCTGTTTTATAAACGAGTGAATAGCTATCCTTCGAAGCATAAAATAAGGGCATTTTAGAGCTTTTCATGTGTGCCCAATGTCACGACCTGTTCTTTTTGCATGGCACGCTACGACTTAAAAATGAAAAGGAGAAGAAGCTTCCCTTTGGATAATCCTTTGATTAAGATTTAAATTAGGCATGATAGAGTGAAAGTCGAGGGGAGGACTATCAAACAAATTACTTATCCAATTAGTCTTGGATGATTATTACAAAATTACCATGACTTGGAGTCGCCATCGATCATTTTGGGCTAGGTATGACCAGATACTTATTAAAACCGATGATTCTGAGTTACAAAACTCAAAACATTAATTTTATAAACTACATATACTAGAGTTAGTTTTAAAAGGGTTCTAAAGTCAGTTATATGTAGGGAAAGATTAGCACCCCTACAATGCCTAAAATTGATACCATCTAGCCATAAATTATTAAAGTCCTGATTTTTCTTGATTTTTCATGCGTATCATTATTTATGTCTAATCCCTTTCGTATAAATGCAAATTTTTTAAATATTAAATTTGGGTTTTTATGATAAAGTTTAATTAATATCTCTCTATACAACCCAAAAGAGAGGAGAACATAGAAGATTTGGTAAAGTAAAATCCAAATTAATTTAGAAGAGGATACTCTACATCGACCACTAGAAGGATACTGACGCAGAACATTCCCTTGAGTTTAATAAAGTTTGATTCTTTCAAAAAAGCATGAATGTAAATCACCATCAAGAAGAGAAACATGTTTGTAAGACATAAAGAAGTATAATGAAAGTTGCATTAAAGATATAAAAATGAGGAACGGTTAAAGATGCATCTTATATTGACTTTGGCTGTTGAGGCATAACCGAATTGACAATTTTTAGACAAGTTTGGATTTGGTGGTCATCATAAGCTTGAAAATTTTGATAAAATGCCCAAGGAAGTCCAAAGAAGAGAAAACTTGGGTTTCAGATGTATTTTTGAAAAGTGGCATTGGAGTACCTTTTTAGAGAAAATAGGGTTAGAGAATTTCCTAAGAAAAGTAAGTTACAAGTATCTTTTCAAAAAAATGGGGTTAGAGTATCCCCTTAAAAAGATAAATTTTGAATGATTTTTGAAAATCAAAATTTTTAATATAATTTTTTTCCAGGAAATAAAATTTTAAAATAGGATATTAATTTTTTTTTAAAGTTACAAGGGAATTAATTTTGAAAAAACATTTATGGGTTTTGATCCGAGCCTAAAAAGACCTACGTTATAACTCGTGACACATGACAAAAACCATTAGATACATTTGGAGTCATTAGAATGATTAGAAAAGATAGTTTAGGAAAATTCAAGTAAATTTTCTTAAGTTAAGCCAAAAAAAGGTTCAACATTACACTGTCCACTTTACTAAATTTATTTTTATTTGGTTTAATGGTTTCTAATGGGAAATGAAGGACCGTTGGTAATGTAACTCAATAAGGATTAATGTAAAAATATTTCAAAAATCTAAAGGAATTGCTTTCTAAGCTTAATTAAATTTTGAAACTAGGTTTAAGTCAGCATTGACAGCAAGTGTTAGAAAAAGGGAGCAGTGAACTTTGAAAAATCAACTTAGACTTGTTCGAAATTATTCAATCACAAATGCCACCTTTTCAAAAAGAAAATTTCTCAAAATTTTCAAGAAAAATGTCTGTAAACACCTTTTGTTGTTTAGGCCAATTTCTAGCATCCCGAAACATAATCAAAAGATGAGAAAATCAAAAACTAATAAAAAATAAAATAAGGATGAATGTCAGGTGTCGTGTCACCAAGTACTATTAGCTGACATAGCCCTAAGTGAAATTATTTTTTGGAAGGTCTAAAATGCTTAAGGGTCATATTAAAGAAAAATGTAAAAATGAGACATCAAAGGGCACTATTCAGAGCTTTACCAAAGTCATTCAAATGGGCACAGGTCACTTTTCCACTATTTGTGACCAAGTGAGGTACTCAAAGAGCCTAAGGTATATGCAAGTCATATTGGTGCATAAACATTGATACGAAGCTTTCATGTTAGCAAAAATTCAAATTTTCACATATAGTATCGATACAAGAGGATTTGATATCGATACCTAAGGTGCAGTCTCAATATTTAATGTGTTTGTATCGATACGAGCCTTGGCAATAGCTAAAGTTGTCATTTTTGGTGAAATGTATCGATACACAAGCAGGAGTTATGTATCGATACAAAATGTTTTGTATCAATACACCAACATATTTTTGCCCAATTCAAGATATCTTTCAGCTTTTGAAAATTCTATTCAAACACGCTCTTGCATAAAAATCATCATAATTCATACCAGGCCTCAACCATGGGCTCGCGATTAGACTTAAACAAATTTTTAAAGCCTAAATAGCCAACGACAAGGGACATTTTCATGAAATATATGGTTTGTTAAATAGGCATGGTTGGCTTTTTCTAATTACAAGCTATCACAACCTTTCTACACCATTACACAGCATCGTAAAACCAATAGAAATAAAAGCAACTAAGCATAGTACTTGGGGTTATCCCTTGGGACATGAATGAAAGATAAAAAATGCCTTTGCTTTGTCTTTAAAAAGCATTGGCTGAACCTTGAATTTAAAAGAGGCCAAAGCTGACTCAACCAACTATTAATGATTTTTCCAGCAATATAAAAAATAACCTCCTGTCCTACAAACACTCCCAAAATGCTACTTTACTACCTTTCCCTTCAGCCTTCCTCTATTCTCGCAGCTCCTAAAAATCACCACCAAAAACTCTTCCAAGACCTTCTGTTCCATTAATCCTCCTTCTTAAAACTTTTTCCCATCAACATCGTATATGAAACCTTTTTTTTTCATCATTTTCTTTCACATCAAAATAAAAAAGGAAAGAAGGTAAGTCCCAAGTTGCTGCTTAAAGAAAAAGGCTAAAGCTTGAGGCTTTTGGTATATTTTTCTCATTTCTAGCACTTTCATCATTTTAGTGTCCCATTTATGCTGCCATGACCATCTTAGGATGCCCAAGCATTATTATTTCCTTGGTTGTAGTCTTCGGATTTTGATGTCAGTTGGTACGCCAAAGATCTTTTCCTTCATTCTGTCATCAAAACAGTCCTTTTTCCATGCATTTTCTATCAATTTTCATCCATTTTCACATGCTTAATGCATGCTTGAATGTTCTTCCTAGCATACATTGAGTATATTCATGCATTTTCTTCCATTTTAAGGAGAATCATGGCACAAAAATTGCTGTCTTACAAATTCCAGCATACTTTTCTTTGCTTAAATATGTTTATGTTATCTAGCATGATTTTTGATGCCATACATGGATTCATCATTTCCATGCATCTTATTTGTCAATTATTTTGCATTTTTGGTTATCTTTTCTTTGTCAAAATGTTATCTTTCTTTGTTTAAATGTGTTGTCCATGTTACTATGTATGTTGCATTTCATTTATAATTTTTGTGTCAAAATTGATGCTTGTTTGTTGCCAAAAAATCTAATTTTAAGAAAATCCCAACTTCGATCTATCTACCTTTAATGGATGGAGACTAGCATGGATTTAATGTTTTCACTAAATCGGTCCTCCAATCTTGGTAACAAATTAAACTTTCCAGGTCTAGATTCATGGTTGAATAAAATGTTGTTTTCCTAGAGAAATGCCCTTTTATTTGTTAAAATATTAAGCCTTGATCTTGAGTTTAATCTCTTATTAATGGCATGGTCAACGAGTTGTTTCATCGTCCCAAACTACTTCGACTTTATGGAATGAACTTGTGATGCCTATGTCATTCTTTTCCCTATCTTATGGACATTCGAATGTCCATAACTTGAATTTGACCCCCAAGAAACCTTAAAAATCAAATAACACTTGTCTTTTATCTTTGGCAACACCTTTGAATTTGAAAAATTATTTTCAAACCATAAATCATTTTTTCTAGAATTTTTTGATATTTTTCGCATAAAGGGCATTAAATTATCTTTCGAAAGGTGTCTCGTTTACCCTCAAATCATCTCGAATAAGGAAGTTATGATTTTTTTAAACCTTTGCTATCCAAAACCACTAGGATCAACAAATTACATTCTGTTTATGTTATTTCGGCCCTCAGATAATTTTTTTATATTATTTAAATATTTTCCCAGAAAGTCCACAAAATTCTTTTTTCAAAAATATGTTGTTTACGATTTAATGATTTTTCAAATTCTATCACGCCTCTTCCCTTATACACATTGCCAATGTCAAAATAAGCCTAACTCCAACAATTAATTTAGCTTAGAAAGTGATTTTCTTGGATTTTTAAAATAATTTTGTATTAGTCCTAATCGAGTTAACTTTCCAATGTTACCTTGCTTACCTTTTGAAGCCTTCGAATGAACTCAGAATAAATTCAAGAAAAGGATAGCATGCTGCGACCCTTTGTTTTCTCTAGAATTAAAATTAACTTAGTCTCCCGAATCATCATAGTCGAGACATTCAAACTTCTCAAAATGCATCTAATTGGCTCCCTTACAAGACAAACCCTTTAGGCTTGGATAAAGGCTCAAGACAAAATTATTGTATTCAAATCTTCGGTTCCTTATTTTTAAATTTTTTTTCAAATGTCTTTTCTTTTTAAAAGATAAAAAATTTTCATCTTTACTGATACTCCAACCCTACTTCTCTATAGGGATACTCTAACCCTGTTTTCCACTAAAAACTTAAATTTTCTCTCACAAATTTATTCAAGATTCCTAATTATTTTCCTTAAATCATCATAAATTTTCATTCTTGGGATACTCTAACCCTAACACTCTAAAGGGATGCTCCAGCCCCATTTCCATTAAAAAACTTGAATTTTTTCTCTTAGATATTTTCAAGATTCTAATCATATTCTTAAAATATCAAAATCTTTATCTTTGGGGATACTCTAACCCATATCTCCAAATGGATAGTCCAACTTTGCTTTACCCAAAATCCAAAATTTTTTTTTCCTTTGGATATCCTAGATTATTTTTGTTAAAACCTTTTTTTATCCCTCAAGTTTACCACTGAATCCAAAATCATTTCCAAATTATTATCCTAGTTATCTTCAATAATCGAAGACAATTATGAGATACATTTTAATCATCCTTCCCTTTTATGTTTTTTCATTTGTGATTATTTGTTTATGAAATTATTATATTTTTTCATCTTACTAACACATTTCCTTTTTGTAGAGACTATAATGCATTCATATTTAAAATTTGTTTTCTAAAAAATTTTATAATGCAATGTTCTGTGTTGGCATCCCTCCAGTGCCTAACATAAAATATTCAAATTTTCAAAATTTAATTCAAAAATTATTTTCATAAAAAATCCCTATGCTCCTAATACTTCTGTAGCACTTAGGTGATATAAAGTTTTCTATCAAAACTTGAATTTACAACTTTCACAAAAGTTCTTGCATTAAAAGGGATTATATCTAAATAATGACCAAATGGAACCAATTAAACCAAAACCAAAGTGAGACATAGTTAACAGGTATCGATTTCGGGCATCATGGGGTGCTAATCCTTTCCTACACATAACCAACTCACAAACCTAACCAATGAATCTCTAGACCTTATAGATCTTAAAATCAATGTTATAAGTTTCTTAAATTGGGATATTGTTTTCAAAAGGCATCTGGTCATTCCATCTTGAAATGGCTGGTGGCGACTCCAAATTTATGTTTATTTTTTGATAACTTTCCAAGATTAGTTGGATGGGTAATTTGTTTGACAGTCTCTCTCCCCTCCATATTTTTATTCCTAATCCAAATCCTAACCAGGGGATAACTTAAAGGCTCCAACCAAATAACATATATCATTTAAGTCGAGCATGCACGTTATAGATCATTCGAAAAAAGGTACGAGGTGACAATGTTTAAAAATCCAAAAAATCATTTGATGGGTCAGAATTGCCCAAATAAAATATAAATCACTGTTATCAGGGGTTTTGGATAGTGAAGGTTCAAAAAATCATAACTCTTATATTTAGAATGTGGCAAACAGGGTATTGTCATAAAGTTAATTCAAAGCCCTTTCAACAAAGAATGCTAGAAAATTTTTCAAAAATCATTTGGAGTCCAAAAATAATTTTTCAAATAAGGATCATTATGCTACCAATATTGAAACAAAGGTTTCTTCGAGTTAAGCTTTTGTGGTTAAGTGTAAAAGTGTCAAACATAAGAATGTCCAATCACTGAGGTCTATGGTAGTGGAGTAATAAACCAATCAACTTTCATAGAATAGGCTCAAAACAAGGTATGAACTATATACTCACAAGCATTTTCACTTTTGAATTAAAAACTTAATTAATTTGGCCTAATAAGGCCATGATTCCAAAAATTTATACTTGATATATCCCCAAGATTGGAAAAATCAATATAATAAAAACATTAAATCCATGCTAATCCCTATTAATTGAGGTTAGTATAGACTTAACCTAAGATTTTCATTGAAAACAGATTTTTACAAGCATTATAGGATGAACTAAACTAAGTGAAGATACCAAACATGAACAATCACTTAAAACAACAAACTATCTATGCACTTTAATAAGAAAATCATAATCAAAATGCATCCTAAGTTATGGTCAAGATCAAAATATGCTAGGCTAAGCATTCACCATCAAATAAACATGTTAAGATGAAGAAAAACATTCCAAGAATGCATAAGCAAGGGCTATTTTAATGTCAACAAGGAACATGGCATTTTAGTTCATCAAAATATCATTGAAGCACAAAAAAAGTCATCAAAATCCTAAGGCTACCATAAGCAAAGCCACAATAATGGATAGAAGCCTTAATAGGGTTATTAAAACATAAGGGTTCACTAAAATGATGATAATGAAGAAAAATAGAAAATTAAAGGAAGAAGAGATAAAAAAATACCTAAATGAAAGCTTAAACTCTTAGTTATATCCTTAAACAGTAATCCAACAACTTCTTACTCATTTTTTTTTTGTTATGGATTAGTAAGAAAAGAATAAAAAGAAAAAGCTTTTGGTTGTGGTGGCTGTAAGGATAGTTTTTAAAGTAGAGATGAGGGAAATGAGAGGTTTTGAAAGCTATTTTGGAAGGGTGGGAAAGGAGGTATAGGATTAGAGTTTTGGGGTGAGCTTCAGTTTTTTAATGGCTAATGTAAAAAAGGTTCTCTTCTTAGTTGAGTAAAAATTAGATTATATAGTAGATAATTCTAGCTACTAAGATGACCTAGCAATAAGGGCATACAAGACTTTTAGCATGTATAATATCATGACTTATTCTACCAATGTGATACCTTTTAGCATTTGATTGGTTAATCAACCATGCATTAGCTAATCAACTGAGTAATCTCAAGCTTATCCTTTATAAAATCATATTTCTCATGAAATACCCTTATGTCAAGCTCAATGGGCTTTTCCAGAATGTGTTAATCTAATATTTAGAGCTTGAAAATTAAATCCACATGATATATATGAAGTTATGTCTGATATTAGATGATTTTAGGGGCCAATTTCAAAACCAAATTTGAGTTTTGAAGTAATGGTACAAAGAGAGGAAAAATATCTCGAATTAAGCCAACAATAGCCTTGTGTATTGATACATTTATATCAATACTTTGAAATTGGTATCAATACAAAGAATGGTGTATTGATACCGGGAAGCTTGTATCAATACTAAACTTGTTGTATCGATACATTCACTCCGTATCAATACTTATTGGCCAAAGATTGTATTGATATAAAACCCTTGGTATTGATACCATTGTTCAAGTATCGGTAACATGTCCATTGTAAAATTTTAAGATCTGAATAATACAGAGCCTTGTGTCAATACCTCACACCTATATATCAAGGTATACATAAAAAAAGCAAAAATTTTTACCTATGACTCTTTAAACTTTTTACCTTAGCTGAGAGTGGTGGAAACTTGACCAATGCTTCTTTAAACAACCTTGATGGTACAATGGATTATAACTTTTGATATGTCGAATGTTGTCCTAAACAAAATAGAATGCCTATAGTTACCCCTCTTTAATCGTTACTAAGCATTAGGAATAGGGCAAAGATAAATAGACACTATTTTGTCTAGGCTATAACATTGCCTCATGAATTCCTGCTAGAAAATGATGATCTAATAGAATATACTGAGAGAGGTAGAATATATTAGTAGCAATCCTAACTGATAGGAAAATTTTAATGAGTTTTGTAAGGTTTGCCCTTTCTTCTAGGTTTATAGTTTCTTGGTTTTGACCTTAGATAGGCGTAAACTAATATGGGCTTTGACTCAATAGGCATCTAGCTCTTTATGAACTAAAGTAGGTAGGCCTTCAGCTTTTTATGGATTAAGGTAGGTAGGCATCCAACATGGACTAAAGTAGGTAGGCCTTTAGCTCTTGTGCATTAAGGTAGGTAGATTGTCCAGCTCTTTATGCACTGAGGTAGGTAGGTTTCTAGCTCTTTATGAACTAAGGTAAGTAGGCATCCTACTTCTATGGACTAAGGAAAAAAGGTATCCAGCTTTTGTAGAGTAAAAGAAAAAAAGGCATCCAATTCTTCATAGACTTAAAAGAAAAAAGGTGTCTAGCTTTTAATAGACTACACGTCATAAGTTTGGGTACTTTTCTTAGATAGCTTTTCGATTTGCAAGCACATGAGGTTAAGGATTCTTACCTAGATCCTTTTAAGGCTTTTCAAAAATAAGAATTTGTACCTAAGGTTTTTTTCCTAATTTGACTTTCTTGAGCAAGAGTTTATACTTGAAGGATGTTAATTATTATATGAATGATGCACAAAGATGTAAATGCATGTTTAAATGATACAAAGGTGATGATTTTAAAAGCTTAATCCGACAATTAGATTAAGAGTTCTGAATCACCTTTCATTTTTTAGTTTCATCGGGTGTCTTATACGTTAAGGTTTACTCTCAATGTTTATAGGTTTTTTTCAAATGGTTGAAGTCAAATTTAAGTTTGAGGTGACCTATGATGTGTAGAATGGTTTTTAAGTTTAATTATCTCATATTAATGGGTTAACAACTTGGTAAACTGGTTCTTAACATGCTCGGAAGGATACATCAATGGTCTAAACTGACTGATAGGAATTTAGTTTAAACGTAGGGGTCAAGAATCATTGATTTGGCTCTACCTTTTGTTAAGGTTTATTGAGGGACATTTTTATCACATTTTTTAACATGGAAGAAGTCTAAAAGCTAAGTTAAGCTAAGTCTGGTGGTGGTTCCAGAATCCATTCTTGGCTTTTTGCACTTGAAAAGATTTTCTGACAAAGTTTATCTTTTTTAGAGTAATATTAAGAAATCCCATTATCAATTTTGTACAATCTATTTTTGCATTATTGATTATATGATAAGCATGATGCAATATGGTATGCAAGTAAAAAAATTCAAAAAATGAAATGGTTGTATCTCATTTTTCTAAGAAAAAGAAATACAATTCATTAAACATTCTGGGAGGTACAAAGAAAATTAAAGATAAACTTTTTTGAGTAATTGATCCTTTTGATGCTAATGACATGTGTGTTTTACTGAGTCCTTTTAGAGACTTCTATCTAATAACCAACTTTTTTGGTGTTAATTGTTTAAGAAAGCTATCAGATTACCTTATGGTAATTGCCCCAAGTCTGAGTAGACATCACTTATTTCCTCTGCGATTAGGTAAAATTAGGTTGGGTAAACTTAAGATAAGATAAAGAGGTTGGGCCAAAATTTGGTATCCCAATGGAGAATGGTACTACTAAGTTAGTATTAGCCTTGATTAGGTTCAGAAAAGGGTAAAGTTTGATTGCTAAAGCCATCCTTCCAAAGATAAGGATCCCTTTATCGGTTTCCATTTGAAAGGCCTTCTCAGGCATAATACTTCTTAGCAAAATTAGAGTTGACAAGGTTGGGGATGAATTTCCATCTATCTTGGTTAGAGTCAACACTCCACTAAAGAGAACTCGCTTAACCAAATAGAGACCTTCCATTTTAGGGTCCATTTTTCTTACGTATCTTTGTGAATGGGAGGATTTTATTGAATACAAAATCTCTTACTCATGACTGATAAGGATGGATTTTTTTTTTGTTATGAGCTCTCATCATATGCTTCGGATGCATATGTCCATGACAAATAGCTTTCACCCTCTTCTTGTCTATAAGGTTAAGTTACTTATATCAATTCTTGACCCATTCAATGTTTTCAAGCTATGATTCTATCAAGAACTTAAGTGAAGGGATTTTGACTTCTAGAAGCAAGACTGCCTCCATCCTATAGACTAGGAAGAATAGGGTAGCTCTAGTGGAAGTTAGAACTACTGTGTGATAGACATACAATGCAAAAAATAGCATTTTATGCCAATCTTTATAAGTTTCGACCATTTCTTGACTATTTTCTTAAGGTCATTGTTGGCTACCTCGTGTAGACACCTAATTTTGTTTCTGTCTATTTTTTCTAGTAGTCCTAAATATTCAACATTGAGAACTTAATGACCACCATGATTGAGAATAACCTTCTCCCAAATGAACTAGATATTTTTAGGACCTTTTCAGTCATACTTAAATGGTTGTATATGCATATGATGAAAAAAATGTTATTTTAAGCCTTAATTTTGGATATAAAGGATGAATATCTAAGAAAAAAATTATTTTTAAATATTTTCTTGTCAACATTTGGAAATCCATTTTTGTGAACATTATCATAGTCAAATTTTTTATTTTTAGAGATTTTTTGAGAATTTTCGTAAAATTTGGGAACTTAACCGTCGTATAGTTTTACCGATACCCATACAGTATTTATGTTGATACTCATTTCCAAAAATTAGAAACATTAAAGGAGAAATTTTGTATTGGCAGTTTTTACCACGAGGTATCAAATTGTCAATTTTGGGACTTAAATTTGAATTTTTCATAATATTGCTAGTATAATACTCGTGAAAAATTTTTCAGGTAAACTTGTTTTGAATTTTAGATTTTTTTATGTTTATTTTTTTATAAATTAATATTTTAAATAATGTGTTGAACATATTTTTGAAATTTTCTCATCTCTAAGATACAGAGTTTTCTTCTTCGTAAATTTTCCTAGTAGAATTTTTCTAAGTTTATAATTTTTAAAATTCTTCCAATTTATTATTAAATTCATATTAAATTAGTTTTTGAAAATTCAATATATTTTATGAGTTTGAAATTTTTTACATAAAATAATTTTCCCTAATAAGGGTTTTTCTCGTGAAATTTTACGAGTTTAGAGTTTTAGTATTTTTTTCTTAAACATTAAAATTCATTTTGTTATCAGATTAAATTAAATTGATTATATGAAATTTTATTTCAAATACATAATTTATAATTTTTACAATTTAATCTTTCTAATTAATTTTTTTATGGTATAATTTTACATATTATATGTAAATATCATACAAAGTTTTCTAGAACATGATGATGTCATGGATGAAATAATTCATAAAATGACAAAATTAATTAATTTAAATCAAATCAAAATCAAAAGTAATAATTACAAAATTTTTAAGAAAAAAAGAAATTGGAAAGTCCTAGAACATGTTCAGCCAACAGCTTTTCTTTTAGCCCTTAGCTGAATCCTTCCCCTATAAATATAGGCAAGTTGTTTCAAAAAAAGATTTAGTTGAATGTAGAATAAAGAAACTAAAAATCAAGCAAATTACTTAATTTTCTAAGGCTTTCTAAGGTAGCTCCCTTACAAAATCTTTCACTTTTGTTAATTTCATTTTTTATTTCTTCATTTTAGTGAGTTTAATGATTGCTTGAGGTCATGGATTTCATTCTATGTTGAAAGGCTAAGCATGAAAACAAGGTTTATGCATTTTATTGATATATTTGATTTTTATTGTATTTTGTTAATTTTCATTACAATAATTTGTGTTTGTTAGTAGAAATGATATTATCCTCATGAATATGTGTTTTGTAATATTTATCATTCCATGTTCATGTCGATCCATGTTTAAATATTAGTGATTTCATGTATTTTCAAGCTTGCTAAAGACTTGTTTGTGTATTTATTATATTATTTATAAAATTTCATAATAAAAAAACTTCGTTTTGTTGACATCTATGCTATGGCTGAATTTAGTAAGGATTTTTTATGATGTTTTTATGCTTAGTTTTGTGATAATTTAGGCTATTCTAGTGTCTTTAAGATTTATAGGGCTAAAAACCAATTTTACCAAAAATTTTATAGCCTTGGAAGGGTGTTTTTCATCTTAGCTGAGTCAAATAGGAGGTTTGTTAATGATGATTTCATATTTTTAGGTTATTTTATAATATTAAAAGGTCCAGGGACTAAATTGTAAAAAGTTCAAATTTTTTTAGGCTATCCATGTTTGGTCGAAAGGCTGTAGTACCATGTGAAGAGTGCTTTATGCATTTTTAAACATATTTTAGGGTATTTTATCATCTTAGTGAGCTATTGCAATTTTAGAAAGTTTGGGGACTAATTTGTGAAAATCTTAAAAACTTGCTTTAAGGCCATGGGTGTTTGCCCGAATTATTCTCATCATTTTCAGTGTGTTTTTTGTGATTTTCCATGATGTGTTTGGTATTAATTTATGATTTTCTATTATGCAAGGAGTAAATTAAAAAATGGAAAAGTTTCAAGTTGATCAAGAAAATCACTCATGTAGGGATATTTTGGTCCATTCCTCTAGTCCTACAGAGGGATGTAGATAATATTAAAACTTTTTGTATTCTTTTGATTTTTTGTCAGGGTATGAAATGCAATTTTAAAAAGTTTAGGGCATAATTACAATTTTCATTTTAAGTTAATTTTAATATTTTGATTTCCCTATCATGGGTGAAATGATTATTGCATATCATATTAGTGTCCATTAGGGTACCAAGATACTTTCATGTCGAAGGTATACCCTTGGAGCATTTTGATAATTTTCCATAGAACTAAGTCCTAGGTAGCTACTGAGATGCCTTTATGCCAAAAGTATACATTTAGGATAGGTTCACTTTTTTATGATCATTTTTATGACCTTTAGGGTACTGGGATACTTTCGTGTCGAAGGTATACTGTAAAGGCATTTAGGTAATTTTCCTAGAACTAGTCCAGTATGGTCATTGGATACTTTTTATGCAAACAGTGTATATTTAGGATATGTTCACCCTTCTATGATCATTTTTGAGTCTTTTAAGGTATTAGGGTTACTTTCATGTCTAAGATTTACCCCAAGGGCATTTTTATAATTTTACATTAGAACCATATCCTATTCAATTATTGGGATACTTTTCTGTTGATAGTACACATTAGGGATAGGTTCGTCATGTTAGACCATTTCCATGTCCTAGGATATTCTATTAGTATTTTTAATAAAGTCGAATATCTTTTCTAGAAAATTAAGGCAATATCTCAAAGTTAGAATAATACATAGAGTTTCTCACAGAATATGAGAGGGGTTCTATAGATTATTTTAGTAATGAGATATCCTTTTCAAAGTGAAAATTGAGATTTTTTATAAATTCCAAAAAAAAATGAAACCTTTTGTATTCCTCCGGTTCTTTAGCAGGGTACAAAAGATATTTTAATTTTTTAAAACCTTTGATATTCCACCAGTTTTCCAACGGGTTATGAAAGAATATGATAAAAACATTTATGTTCTTTTGGTTCTCCAAAAGGGTGCGAAAAATATTTTAATTTTTAAAAATATTAAAACCTAATTTTCTTATATGGAATAATAAATTTATTTTATGAAATTTTGGAAATGTGGGAATTATAAGTAAATATCAAATAGTGAAATCGAGTAAAATTACAATTTGAATTAACACATGATTAATAGGTACCGATTACCAAGCATTACAGAAGGTAGATCTTTACTTATGATTATAACTGACTTATTGACACTTTTATATGATTTTTGGTATTTTTGCACATCTCAAAGTTTGTTTTAAGGGTTTCATAACCCTTAAAATGCAAACTTTGATAGGTGACCAATCTCAGTTAGCCAAACAGATTGGTGATAACTCCAAAATAGATAGTCATTTCATACTGACTATTTAGAGTTAAGTCAAATGATGATTCATCTTGACAACTTAGTCCCCAAGCATGAAAAATAAAAATAATATTAACAATGATATAGTCCCTAAAATAAAAGAAAAATAATGATATATAGATATATATATAGGAATGAGGGGTACATATACCATTTTAAGTCGAGCTAGTCAAGATTTGTATATAGGCCATATTGCGACACCTCGACTGCCTCGTTCATTTTTGGATGGTATAGCACTGCATTGTGGTGATTGATTTTGAACTAGAATGGTGATGCATGAATGGTGATGCTAATTTTACTAATGGCCTAGACAAAGAAAGTGTTATGCACTTTGACAAGAAAATGCTATGGATGCTAAAAATGACAATGATTCATACAAGTTAATGTGTAAATGTGCTTGAAATTTGTTAGGCTAATGATTCATACATGGATTAAGGATAACAAGATGCATGGACATGGCATAAAATGCATGAGCAAGAGAAATCAAACTAATGAGGATGAAATGAGGCATTTTGCACATAAAAGGGGCATTAAGGCATCCAAATCTTAAACTACCACAACCAAAAGCCACAATAATGCCTGATAATCCTCAAAGGGTGATGGAAACATGGAGAGCTCACTAAAATGATGAAGGTCCAAAAAAACAGAAAATGTGAGTGATAGAGTAGGAAGTTATACCAACAAAACTTTAACTTTAGCCAAATAGTTGGAGCAGCAAAGATGACTTGAATTTCCCTCTTTTCCTTGTTGTTAATAAGCAAGAAAAAGAAAGGAACAATGAGGTTTTGGTTCTGGTATGGATGAGGGTGATTTTCAGAATGTGTAGAGGTTAAGAGTGAGTGTTTTGGGTTTATTTTTGGGTGGTGGGTGAAGAGCTACTAGATTCTGGTTTCCTAGGTGTGGGAATGTGCTTTTGAAGTTGAAAATGAGCAAGAATCTAACCTTTTTTTACTGAGATAGAAGTGGTCCATTTATACCAGCCTTTTGAAGCTAAATTAAAGGTGTTTTTGGCCATTTCTCAAGGGGGACAAGGTGATGTCAGCATGGTGGCTATAGGGTGGCTGTAGGAGGCAGCTTGCTGCCAATGTGATAGGCATAAGGTGGCTGGTTTAAATGCTGAAATGCTTTTCCAGTAAATAGGGTGGCTTATGGTGATATTGGTTAACAAGCTAAAGAGTAGGGTGATCATATGATGTTGACCTTTTATTGATCCAATCTAGACTTCAAAAAAATTGATATGATTAATTCAAAAGTCTAAATTCTTAATCTAATATAACCTTTCCTAATGCAAAGAAACGAGTCAAAATCGAGTTTTGGATCAATGGTGGATGAGTAAAAAATGCTCAGACCGTGAAAATGGCCTACATGTATAGATACATTGCATAATGTATCAATACATTTGGTCTAGAAACCTTGATGGTATCGATATAATAAACATTATATCGATACAATGATCATTGTATCGATACTATGAACCACTAAATCGATACACGTTAATATGTATCGATACATTTCTTTACAGAATGCTTGTTTTGGTCCTGGCATGGCCTAGTATTGATACATGAGGTCCTATATCTATATAGAGGCTTATGTGTCGATACATCTACATGTTGTATCAATACAAATGGGGACATTTCAAATTTTTTGTGCATTAAAGCATTGTATTGATACATGAGAACCATGTATCGATACATTTAAGTAAAATTATGAATTTTCTCATATCTTTTGTCCCCGGATACCTTGGACTACATCATTTGATGCCATATTTTTGCATTTACCTTTTATATGATCCCTAGGCAAGAGTGCCTAAGCAGGGGCTGCTTTAATGTCAATAAGGAATATGGCAGTCTGGTTCATCAAAACACTATTGAAGCACTAAGAAAGTCATCAAAATCCTAAGGTTTCAAAAAACAAAGTCCTAAAAATGCATGAAAGCCTTAATAAGGTCATAAAAACATGGAGATTCACTAAGATCATTACTATGATGAAAAACAGAAAATGAAAGGAAGAAAAAATTGAAAATATACCTAAATTGAAGCTTAAACTCCTAGCGATATCCTTAAATAGCAATCCAATAGTTCTATAGCATTTTCTTCCTTTTTTTTGCTATAAATTAGCAAGAGAGAAGTAAAAAGAAAGAGCTTTTGGTTATGATGGCTATGGAGTGTACTTTTTAAGGTAGAGATTAGGGAAATAAGAGGTTTTGGAAAAGTTTTAACAAGGCTAGAAAGGGAGCTATGAGAGTCGAGTTTTTAGGAGGGCTATATATATTTTTTATGGCTGATGTAAAAAAAGTTCCTCTCTCAGCTAAATAAAAATTGGATTATATAGTGGATAATTTTAGCCACTAAGATGACCTATTATTGAGGGCATATAGGACTCTTGGAATGTACAATATGATGACTCATTGTATCAATGTTATGTCTTTTAGCATTTGACTGGTTAATCTTGATTCTTATAGGCAAAGACAACCATGTGTTAGTTGATCAAATGAGTAATCTCAAGTTTATCCTTTATAAAATCAGATTTCTTAGAAAATAACCTTGTGCCAAGCTCAATGGGCCTTCCCAAAATGTGATAATCTAATGTTTAGAGCCTAAAAGTTAAATCTATATGATTTGCATGAAGTTATGTTTGATAATTGATGATTTTTGGGGCTCGTATCATGACCAATTTTGAGGTTTAAAGTGATGGTATGAAGGAAGGAAAAATGTCTCAAATTAGGCCAACAATAGCCTTATATGCCAATACATTAACCTTTGAATTGATATGTTGAGCAAAAGAAACACTAAATGTATTAATACAAAGCATGGTGTACCGATATCTAGAAGTTTATATCGATACATGCACTCCTATATTTATACTTGCTGGCCAAAATTTGTAATTTTCACTATGACATAACTCTATATCAATGCAAACACCCTTGGTATTGATACCATTCCTCAAGTCCTGAAAACATGCCCTTTGGTATCGATACAACTAGTAAACTTTTAGGATTTGAATGATGTAGAGCCTTATATCGATACCTCACACTTATATATGGATACATGTTTACAAAAAATGCAAATTTTCTTACCTTTGACTCTCCAAACTCTTTAGTTTGCTTTTTTGAATGACCTTGATCGTACCTTAGATGATGTCTTTTAATACATGAAATATTGGTCCAGACAAAATAGATTATCTACACCCAAAAGCAGATAAAGGTACCATGCTTAATATTCTTCATTTTCATTGGCTATAATAGCCAAAGCGGTGGAGTAAACTACTTTCTGTAGTCTGTAGATGGAGAAAACCTAATTTTAGCCTTGAACAAACCTGATTTTGACATGAAAATGTCCTATTCTTTAACCATTTGGGCCTCAAAAATAAATTAAACCTAATTTTAAAACCCAAAGGTAAGGCCTAGTATGAATTTAAGTGATTTATGGAGCCAAAAATGTGATCAAACTTGTGTTTTGAGTCAATGTAGCAATTGGAGAAAAAATGTCATAATTTAAGCAAAATTCCTAGATGTATCAATACTATCAATAGATTTAGCCTTTTTTGCCTATAATATATTGATAAATTACGTGTTTTTCCTATATGTATCGATGCAGTTATCCATGTACAATACCTTTAGGTCCAAAACCTGTATTTTGCTAATGTGAAACCCTATATCGATATATTTCCCTAATGTATTGATACATCAAGCAAATATATTAATACAATCAGCCTTGGTATCAATGCAACATTGTTTTTTTTTAAATTAGGTGACATGGTAGCCATGTATCGATTCATTAAGGCCATATGTTAGTATAGTGAATTGAAAATGTAGACGTCGCTAACTTTTGGCTTCTCGAACAACTTAGTTAAGCTAGAAATGATAAGTGATGGGTCTGTAATTGCCCGTTTGGTCTGAACCCATTATTCTCGTGTAGTGGCATAAACAAAATTAGGTGTATATAGTTACCCCTATTTTACCATTTGCAGAATATCAAGAAAAGTGTATAGATAAATAAGCACCATCTTGTCTGGGGTGGAGTGATGCCCTTTGAGTGCCTAAAAAGAAAAAAAAACAAATCAAAATCTCATCAAGATGGATACAGTGATTTGAATATGATCTCAAGTACATGGGGAAAATAACTTAGATAGATTTTTCTTGTGGGGCTTAACCCCCTATTAGGTGCCAACTAGTGTGGCTTTAAGCTCTACAGGACTTAACCCTCTTATCAAGTGCTAGCTAGTGTAGACTTTGACTCTATATGACTTTACCTTCCCATTAAGTGCCAACTAATGTTGACTCTATAGGATTTTACTCTTCCTTTAGGTACTAGCTAGTGTGGATTTCGACTTTATATGACTTTACCCTCCTATACTATAGGTGCCAACTAGTGTGGACTTTAACTTTGCAGAACTTTAACTCCCATTAAGTGCCAACTACAATGGACTTTGACTCTATAAGATTTTACCCTTTCATTTGTTGCCAACATTATTGGGCTTACAATATGCCTAATTGAATTAGTCTTGACTCTCTGTATAGGCCAACCTTTTAGAGCTTACCACATGGCCAACTATGCTGAGCTTGACTCTTGGTATAGGCTAACTTTACTAGGCTTATCACATGGCCAGTTATATTAGGATTGACTCTCAGTATGGGCCAACTTTACTAGGCTTCCCACATGGCTAACTACATTAGGCTTGACTCTTGGTATGACCCAACTTTAATAGGCTTCCCATTCAGCTAGGTACATTGGGCTTGACTCTTAGTATGGTCCAACTTTATTGGGCTTACCATATGGCCAACTATATTAGGCTTGATCTCATTTGATTCTTATAAAAGGGCATCCTGTAAGGTTTTCCGATAAGAGAACTTATAAATGATGCATCAGGTGTGTTCAAATGATGTAGATTTTATCATGATGCAAAAGCTTCTTAAGATGATGCATGTGTGCTTTATCCTTTCATGTGCTATTCTAGTAAATAAAATTTTTCCTACCATAGAAAAGGTTTAAGAGGGTTAATTGTCTCCCTAGTTATTTTGTGTGTTGGTATGAATTCTCTTTAAGGTGCCTTGTCATTGCCTAAGAATTGCCAAACCCTACTAAAGTCTTCATCAATCTTTTATCCCTCGACATTCTAACACCTTACTAATGAATGGTTTGCGAATATGTTACCTTTTGAGGGTGGTTTTGCTTTAAGAGTATATTAAGATCTTTTGTGATGATTTTGGGCTTTTGGTATTTCCTTGCTTAGCGAGATCCTTCTTCTTTTTAACTCTAAAATCTTCTAGATATCATGAGCTTTCTTGAGAGGACATCAAATACGAAATTAGTTTTCATCAAACTAGGATTAAACTTTTACATTTTCATGCTATAAAATTCTCATTTTTGTTTTAAGCATGTCATATCCTATATTCCAAGAATTGCTTTGTTATGGGAGAAGAAAAATTAAGCAAATCTAGCCCTAACCAATAATTTCCAGCACGAAAGGTAATGGGTTATCATGTTCATATCGTTAGAACATGTGCTATCAAAGCTTTCAATAATTATTGATCACCCCTAAGGACATCCTTGAATAAGGCCAAAATTCAACCTTCTTGAATGGTTTGCATGGTTTGGCGCACTTAATTGATCACGTAAGGTGATGTAGACACCTAATTTCATTTGAGTCCTTTTATTAGTAGTACCAGTTATCCGAGATCGGTAATACACTTGTCACCCAGATATTAGTCAACCTCTATCAAGTTGTTTACATATTTTTGTAACTTACTCCATCACATATAGATGGTCGTATTCATGCGTGATAGAAAAATAGTCATTTAAAGATCAATCTCGGATAAAAAGATGAGTATTCAAGAGAAAAATCATTTTTTAAATATTCGCTTATCAAATTTTAAAAATCTTTTTTTGCTGTTAATGTCATAGTCAAATTTCCCATTTTTAGGCATTTTTTAAGATTTTTTATAGAACTTGAAAAGTTGATAGTCTTGTATTTTTACCAATACCTATATAGTATTTATGTTGATACGCATTCCAAAAAATAAAAAATATTCAAGGAAAATTATATACTATCATTTTATACCATAAAGTATCAAGTTATCAAATTTTCAAATTATTTTTGAATTTCTCATAGTATCGCAAGTATTTTGCTCATGAATTTTTCGGTAAAGGCTTGTTTTGAACTTCAGTTTTTTGTCTTTACATTTTCTTAATTTATATTTAGGATAATATGTTGTGTTTAATTCATTTTACAAGTTTTAGTGTATACTGTAAAACTTTTCTCAATTCCAAAATATGAGCCTTCCTTTATTTGTAAAATTTTTTATAGAATTTTCTCAAGTTTTAAACTTCAAAATTCTTTAAATATTCCCACTAAGTTACAATAAAATCAATTTTGAAAAATCCAAATCCATTTTATGGATTTTTCTCATTTCCAAAATAAGGAGTTTTCTATTCTTAATTTTTTCAATTGGATTATTTTTAAGTTTATAATTTTTAAAATTCTTAAAATACTTTTGTTAAATTCATACTGAATCAGTTTTTGAAAATTCAATTTATTTTATGAGCTTTGAATTATATATATATCAATTTTATTCCATAAGGATTTTTCTCATATAACTTTACAAGTTTTGGATTTCCAATCAAGTTTTTTTGTTGTTTCATTTCTAATTTTTTTATGATTATTAATTTTATTTTTTTTATTATTATCATTTTAATTTTATTTTAATGATGGATTTTTTCTACTATTTTCATGTAAAGTATTCTAATTGATTTCTAACTTTTCCTTAACCAATTTTGTTGGTTTCTAATTATTCCATTAGATTATATCATCTAGATAATGATGAGAAAATACTATGATATGACCATTGACGGCTTGAAGAAAGAGAAGGCCTTACGATAACTATTGCAGAGATAGGACTAGAGCTACAATGCAGAGGAGATGATATCTGCAGCTTGGTACAAGCCTATAACTATCTAGATGCATATCGGGCTGATAAACTATGGTGGGTCGAAGATGATGGCAGAAGGTGTTCAATTAATTCTTTTGGCAGATAGATATACATAACTCATCTCACAAACCAGATCCACAATGCCATCATCCAAGCAAGGAAAATGGTGGAGAGGATTAAAGTCTTACAGATATAGATTAACCCCGTAAGAGAATACAGGCTTATTGTTCTTCAGTTTTTGGATGAGGCTAAAAAATAATATGATCAAGTTAAGACTTTCCTTGGATATAATCCTTACATAGTCAATGATGTGAATATGTAGTTTGTCACAAAGTTAATGAGAAATTTCTGAGTTTGGAATCTTTTATAAAAGCAAGTGTCCCTGCAAATGCATTCATATACTCATACCATGCATATACACATATGTACATACATACATACATACATGATTATTAATTTCATTAGTTAATAAATTAAAATTAATTAACTCAAAGAAATTTGGAATTCTATTAAGGTTCTAACATTGCAAACCTAAAGATCAACTCAATCACTGCCCATTCATTGGTACCATACTAGACTCGAAACAAAAAGAATGGCTGAGGACCACTTAGTCACCGATAAGCCTAAGAGGCCATGCTGAAAAGGCAAAAAGAATTACAAGCTTAGATAACAAGGATAATAGAGTTATTAATGGTAAAGGAACTAGTTCACTAACAGCCAGAGATAAGTACTTATACTTCTGCTAGGGAATCTGGAGTACTTTTTAAGGAACAAACAACTAAGACTTAAAATGCATGGCTAGCTAATACCCAAAATGTGTAACAAAATGTCCCTATAGTTAATCCATCACTGGTTATCATTATTAACCTTGTCACCTTTTTGCAAAGGATGGGTACAAGAATTGTAGTCGCTCAAGAAAAATAGACAAGCCCTAGTATTAATGAAAAGGAAAAACATAAGTTATAAGGTAAAGAATAAGTTAAAGTAGAGATTGAAAAAGGAAAGTTATAGCCCTTTGAGATTTAGTTCTTCCATTGAAATTTAAATGCTCGAGTGTGAAAAGTACAAGGGCACCACTTCCTTTTAAACACACATCAAAATGTTCATCAAGAAGATGGTTAGCTGGGCCTAGAATGACAAGCTTCTAATTCATTATTTTTAGGAGAGCTAGTATGGATCTACATTGAGATGGTACAATGACTTGAGCCGCACTCAAACTTAATGCTAGATTGACTTGGCTTATGCATTTCTTTACCAATATCAACACATGGCCAAATGGGTGCTCGATAGACTGACTCCCAAAAATATGGGAAAGAAATCTTGAAATCTTTTAAGGAGTATGCACAAAGATGCAGAGACATGGCTTCTTAATTTCAACTTCTATTGATTGAGAAGGAGACCACGATGCTATTTGTGAACACCTTATGTCCCCCTTACTCCAACAAGTTGGTAAGGAATGCGACCAAGAATTTTATCAATCTTGTTATTTGTAGGGAGATAATTGAGATGGCTATAAAGGTAAGAATTACTACTAGAAAATCCTCTACAGAAGAAGCTAGGGCCAAGAAAGAAGAAAGAAGAGGCTACATCTGTTAACAATGTCAGTCAACTATATCATCAAGGACCTCATCCCTATTGTTAAAACCAAAAACAACAAACCCAAAATACCTAGTCTTTTAACATACGTCAAACTCCTACTCCAATATTAATCCAGATTACCATTCTAAACCCTTTTTCACAAAACCAACCAAGATCGAATGTCAATTGCCTGCCCAAAGAGACAACCAAACTAGACCTTGCTATGATCCCTTCCTTTACTTTTATAAGGAAATGTTTGATAAGCTTTTTGAGGCACGATTAGTGGCTCTAATTTTTTTCAAACCATATGAAGGAAATTACCTTAGCTTGCATGACCCAAATTTGCATTATAAGTATCATGTAGTAGCAAGTTACTTGATCAAAAATTGTACGGTCATCAAGTAAAAGGTCTAAAGTCTTCTTGAGAGGGTTGCTTTTTAAATCAATAATGCCCTAGGACCTAATATGGTAGCAAATCCCTACTTGATCATCCTAAGCCTAAGATTAACACTTTGATTGCTGAAAAAATGACAAAAAAAAAGTCAAAGCTCCAACAAATAAGAATTCTAATAGAAAAAATATGGGCACTCCTGATTAAAGCGGGATCCTTGGTCAAAATCATGGAAACATTAAAAGCTAGTTTGATTATGGTGCTAACTTTTACAGATTCCATAAGACATCAGAGCATACTTTGCAAAATTGTCTAGACTTTTTGGCCATGTTTTAAAGAAAGATGAACAATGGTGAAATTGGGCTCTTTGCAAAAGCCAAACTAGTGAAAAAAAATCAGTTAACATGGCTGATAAAGGATCATTGTAACCACCCTATGGCATTGGTCACCCTTTTATCATTCATTATAACCAGCTAAAAGCCACACCTTCTGATACTGAAGTTACTTCTAAACTCATTATCAGAGTACTAACACTATTTCCATATTAAAATAACAAGTAGGAACCATGAAAATATGATGGTAGGGTAATAATTTTGAAAGTTGACATGAGCTAATTAGAATATTACTAGGGTTAGCCATGTGATATAGAATGGTAGCGACATTACTAGGGTAAGCCATGTGATACAGAATGGTCGCATCTATGGTCCAAAAACTAGTAAAACCTATGCCAAAACTAAATCAAAGGGACAAATGTCTGGAAAAGTAGTAGCTACTGAAGATATCCTAGTGGAAGTATAGAAATTGGTAAAGGAAAAAAAAAGCAACTAAGTTCTTCAAGTTTATCAAACATAGTAAATATCGTACAGTGAATAATTGAAATAGCAATTGACAAAGATTTCTCTGTTAGCCCTATTGCTTACCTCAGAAGCATATCAGAATGCTTTGGTGAAAGTGTTTAACTAGGCTTATATTCCTTAAGACATATCCATAAATAAATTAGATTACTTGGTAAATAATATTGTTGCTGACAATTTCATTTCATTCAATGATGATGATGTTTTACCAGGGAACAACACTGCAACAAAAGCTCTTTAGATCGTAATTCACTTTAAAGAGACCATTTGCCCAAAGCCCTCATTTACAATGGATTGACTTCAAACATAATACCGCTAATCATGTTATCTCACTTGCCAGTTGATGCCAGCCAGATCAGGCATAGAGATATAGTTATTAAGGCATTTGATAGGAGAAAGAGAAAAATCAGAGGGACTATTTTAATCACTTTAAATATTGGCATGTGCCATTTGAAATTGAGTTTCATGTAATGGACATTGTCCCAGCATATAATTGTTTGCTAGGACAACCATGGATTCATTTTACCATGGCTATCCCACGATCTTTGCATCAAAAGGTTAAATTATAGTTGATCAAAAGCTAGTTAGCCTATCTAGGTTAGAAGTCATCATGGCCGTGACTTTTATTGAAGCCTCTTATGTTAAAACAAATGCTAAAATTGAAAATTGCTCTTTCAAATCCTTTGACACTGTTACTGCCACTTTTATCGCAGAAGGGTCTATAATTCCAAAATCCATACTTTTAAAGAGCACCTGTATGGGTCTCAAACTTATAGTTGGGGAAGAAGCTTGAGCTGGAAGGGGTGTTATGAAATATTTGTAAAGGATTAGTCAATCCATCAATGTCATTAGCAAGAAAGAGAAATACGGATTGGGCTTCAAGCTGGAGTAGAGTCAAAAGAAGAGATTTAAAAGTAGATCTCAAGAAAATAAGCTAGCCCAAGCCATCGATCAATAGTCAAGCTAGAAATTGGCCCTCTACCCCTTACTAGATGAAATTTTTTTATCATAGAGGGGTTGTTAATCCAAGGGCTAAAGAAAGAGAAACCAAATATGTCACTATGGTGATTAATGAAGCTTTTGAGAAGTTTCACGTTCACACTATTGGAAAAGACAATGAAGAATTGAATGATGATCATGGGATCCATCCTATCCTTTTGGATACATCCTAAACAATTAGACTTGTACTAAGAGAACTATAATGTTTAGGTCAATTTTAAAGTAATTCTAAAAACTTATTTTCTCTCATAAAAATCTTTCTATAAAACTTAAAATTTTAAATTATTATTTACAAAAATGAAATGTACATGATCTTTTTGTCTATGCCCAATTCCTTTTATACTAGTATTTCCTTCCCCTTTTACATACATATACATAAATCATGTCATTTATTTGTTTGCCTATTTTTTTCCTTTCTTTTTTTCACCTTTATAAATTTCTTACTCAAAGAAAAGTGGATGATGATAATCATGATTTAAAGGTTGATTTTGAATAGGCTTTTCTTTGAATAAGGTTGATTTTGAAGAAGATGTTGATGATCATACTTTGCCACCGGATTTGCTAAAAATAATGAAGCAAGAGGATGAATGAATAATGCCCCATGAAGAATCCACAGAGCTTATAAATTTAAGGGATAATGAGGATAATAGGAAAAAAAGTTAGAATAAGGACTGCTCTCATGCCTACCATTAGGAAAGAATTAATAAGTTTCTTTAGAAATTTTCAAATGTTTCCACATAATCTTACCAAGACATTCCAGGATTAGATATAAAAATCCTGGTCCAAAAATTACCTCTAAAACCATAATGCAAACTGGTTTAGCAGAATTTAAGAAGAATAAAATAAAAAAAATGCATTTGACAATAAAAGAAAAGGTAAAAAAACAATTCAAGGCTGAATTTCTTAAGGTGGCAAAATAGTCAGAATGGGTTACAAATATTGTCCTAATTCTAAAAAAAAAATATAGTCAGAATGTGTGTAGACTATCGGGGCCTAAATTGAGGAAGTCTAAAAAGATAATTTCTCTCTTCCCCTTGTAGATACTTTTAGTTGATAACACTGTAAAGAATTATCTTTTATTTTTCATGGATAGATTTTTAGAGTATAACCAAATAAAAATGGTGCCAAAAGATATTGAAAAAACCACATTTGTCATAATATGGGGAATTTTTTACTATAAGGTGATGCCATTTGGACTAAAAATGCTAGAATGACTTATCATAGGGCAATGGTCACTTTAATCCATGCTACAATGCACAAAGAGATAGAGGCATATATGGATGATATGATTGCTAGGTCACCCCGAGAGGAGGGACATGTTACAAATTTGTGAAAGCTGTTTAAGAGACTGAAAAAGTATCAGCTCAAATTGAATCTAGTAAAATGAAATTTTGATGCAGGGTTAGGGAAATTATTAAGCTTTATTATAAGTGAAAAAGGGATTAAAGTTGATCCATATAAGATTAAGCCATATAGGAATTACCATCTTTACATACACAAAAAGAGGTGTGAAGTTTCTTAGGAAGGTTGAATTATAGTGCCAGATGCATATCCTAACTCGTGGATAAGTGCTACTGATATTTCAGCTTTTATGAAAATAAAACCTTGATGAATGGAATAACAAATGCTAGGAAGCATTTGAGAAACTTGACCACCATCTCAGTAATTTGGCAGTATTAGTACAACCTATATTAGAATAGCCTTTGATTTTGTACTTATCAGTATTTGAAAGGTATTTGGGTTTTGTGTTGGGATACAGGATAAGACAAGAAAGAAGAAGTGGGTGATTTATTACCTTAGCAAAAAGTTCTTTAACTATGAGGTAAATTATTCTCAAATAGAAAAGATATGTTATGCCCTAGTTTGGACAGCAAAAAGGCTCTGAGAATACATGTTGTTTCATACTACTTGACCAATCACCATAATAGACCCGATTAAGTATCGTTCAAAGCACCTATCAAAAAAATAGCTAAATGGCAAGTCTTGCTACTAAAGTATGATATGGTTTATGTGAGTTAGAAGGCAGCCAGAGAAAGTGTTATTGCTAAATTCCTAGCAAGTTGGGCACTTTCCTAATGAGGATTTAATGAATATTTTGGCAAAAAAGGAAGGAAAGTCATTGGAGGAATCAATATGGAATATGTACTTTGATGGAGTGTTAAATGCTTTGGACCATGGAGGGCAATCTTAATGTCTCCAAAAGGCAACTATTGCCCATTCACTGCTCGATTAGACATCGACTATACAAAAACATAGCAAAATATAAAGCTTGTGTTATAGGACTCGTGGTAGCTATGGAAAAAAAGCTTAATTATTGAGAGTATATAGACACTCAGCTTTAGTGATTTATTAATTGTGTGGAGAATGGGAAACTTGGGATCTGAGGATGCAATAATATAGAAGGCTGATTGTAGAATTGCTTGAAAATTTTAAGGAAGTGGAATTCAATTCATTTGTCTCGAGATGATAATCAAAAGACAGATACTTTAGCCACCATGGCCTCAATGTTCAAAGTAAATAAAGGGCAAAAGGTAATGCCAATTTAGATAAGCATATAAGAGTCCTTTACATACTGTTACAATGTTGGAATAGAATCAGATGGACTCAAATGGTATCACTGCATCAAAAGATATCTCAAAGATCAAGTATACCAAGACAATGCCTCCAAAACTAATAAAAAAACTTTAAGGAGGTTGGCAATGAATTTTATCCTAGATGGAGAGATTTTTTACAAAAAAAGTTATGACCAAATAATGCTAAGATAAATTGAGGTTCTCGAAGCATAGATGATACTAAAAGAAGTGCAAAAGGGATTTATAGAATCCATGTGAGTGGACATAGAACGACAAGACGAATTATGAAATTGGCTACTTTTGGATCACCATGGAGGGTGATTGTATCAAGTATGCTTGAAAGTGTCATAAATCCCAAGTTCATCTAATAAGATCCATGCACCACCTTTGTCATTACATGTCATAACCAGGCCATGGTTTTTCACTATATAAGGCATGGATGTTATTGGACTAATTACCCCTGCAGCTTTAAACCCTCACTGCTTCATCTTGGTGGCTACAGATTACTTTATGGTTTAAGGTCCTATACAGGTGTGGCAAGGTCAACGATGAAAAATTTTTGAAAACCAATATTATATGTCGATTTAAGATCCCTGAAAGAATTATAACTAATAACACCTCTAATTTAAATAATAAATTGATGATAAAGGTGTGTACCCAACTCAACATACTGCCCAAAAATTAACAAAGTCATGGTGGTAGCTAATAAAAATATTAAGAAAATTGTACGAAAGATGGTAGAGACCTATAAGGATTGGAATGAGAAGCTCCCTTCTGCTCTTCTGGCTTATAGAACTTTAATCCAAACTTCAATTGTGGCAACGCCCTATTCGTTAATCTATAATGCAAAGGCTATCTTATCGATGGAAGTTGAGATCCCTTCACTCTGGGTTTTAATGGAAACCAAGTTAGAAGAAGTCGAATGGGTCCGAAGCAGTTGAATTTTATTAAAAAAAAAGGCTAAAAGCCATTCAACAAGGTAGAACTACCAAAAAAGGATGATAAGAGCACATGATAAGAAAATTCATCCTAGAAAATTCCATGAGAGAGAATTGATACTAAGAAAAATTATACTCGGATAAAAAGATCCTTGGGGCAAATGGGTACCTAATTAGGAAGGGCCTTGTATAGTCAAGAAAGCATTTCCAGGAGGAGCGTTGATATTGGCAGAGATGGATGGAGGCATTCTACCAAACCCCATTAATTCGGATAATGTAAAGAGTATTATGCCTAAAAAAGTCATAAGAAAAAATGGATAAAAACCTAAGAAGGTGTCCATTCCAAAATAATAAGATGAAAAGCCAAAATAGGCATCCAATCAAAGGCAGTAAAAAGAGGAGGCTTTAAACTAAAAACCCAAAATAGAAGCTCAAGCATTTGAAAGAAATGGCCGAAGCATAATTTACCAGAATACTAAGTTTAAGAAAGGCATAGTATGATCAAAACATTTTTAAGAGAAGGATCTACACAAAAGTAAATATTTCATTCAGGAGAAATCTTTGAAAAACTGAATGAGAGATTTTATTTATCTGAGCAATATCCAAATCTCTTTTATATTTTACCATTATTTCTGTAAAAGTGCAAATATTGTATCTTCTTTCATTATCGCAATAGAAGTATATAGTTTTGTTCATACCTTTGTTAGACTAATTTTTTTAATTATGCTAACATTTTTGCTAAATGATAATTAATATTGTAGGAAATGGAGATTGATGAAAAAATGACAAATTGATTTCTTTGCGTTAGTTTGGAATGAGATCAAAACATTATAGGGATCTTAGTTAATATTCTCATCTCTTTTGGACATTCAACTAAGGATTAAGGTGGACAAACAACATTCTTGAGTATAATTCTGATAAAAAAAAGTCAAGTATTTTTAGATGATTTCCTAGAAAGAAAGATTAAAAATATGATTCTATAACTATTAGATTGCCTTTACTGTCATCAGTTTGTTTCGATAGTTAATGAGAAATTTTAGAAATCAAATATTCCTCATCATATTATTAGTGTTCAACCTATTATTAGTTCATTTTGGATGTTGATGGGAAATTTTAGAAACCACATATTTCTTATCATGCTATTCTTTTTTAGACTGTTATCAATTTGTTTCAACTGTTGATAAGAGATTTTATAAACCATATTTCCCTATCATGCTATTCTTTTTTATCCTGTTATCAGTCTATTTGATTATAGATGGAAATTTTAAAAATCGTATATTCCCTGTCATGTTTTCTTTTTCAGCTCCTATATGATATTGGTGCGTCATCCAATTTGACCTTTCGGGAGCAAGTATATTTCATCTATAATTATCTCTAAAAATTTCTCCAAATTTAAGTTCAGGTGCTGGTTCCCTCTGCCAAAAAGAAAAGAGTCTCCAATGTTTTCTGAAGATGCCTTCACAAGTGAAAATATGGGCCCATTCCACCGAATAAAGAAGAAATGTCTATCATATTTTTTAAAAAGATAAATTCTAATTGAAAATAGGCTAGATTAGACATTAAATCATGAAAATTCCTCATACGTATTCTTCATGCATTTGCATTCATATTTAATAATTTGTAGATCCAAAGTTAAAGATGATATTGCTAAGAGCTTTTTGGTATATTAACTATTTTAGAATTGAATGACAAGTCTTGTAATCCTTTAAGTAACTTAGATATCAAGCATTTTCACCTTAATTGACTTTACCTGTTTTGTTTTGGTCAACCTTTTAGACCTAGGTTACATCTCGGTTATCCTCATTTGACTGTATCGATTTTGCCGTAGTTAACCCTTTAAACGTACCTTACGTCTAGCTACCCCCATTTGACTGTATCAATTTTGCCTTAGTCAAACTTTTAGATTTACAATACATCCTGGTCACCCTCATTTAACTGCATTAGTTTCATATTGGTCAACCCTTTAAACCTAGGTTACACCCTAGTCAGCTTTGTTTGACTATACCATTTTGCCTTGGTTAACGCTTTACACGAGGTTACATTCTGGTCATCCTTGTTTGATTGTACTGGTTTCACCTTGGTCAAGCTTTTAGAACTAGGTTACATTACAGTCATCTTCATTTGACTATATCGATTTTGCCCTGGTCAAGCCTTTAGACCTACCTTATGAACTAGTTACCACTGTTTGACTGTATCAATTTTGCCTTAGTCAAACTTTTAGACTTGCGTTACATCCTGGTCACCCTCATTTGATTGCATCATTTTCACTTGGTCGATCCTTTAGACCTAAGTTACTTCCTAGTCACCTTTGTTTGACTACATTGATTTTGCCTTAGTTGACTCTTTAGACCTAGGTTACATCCTAGTTACCTTCATTAGGCTATATTGATTTTAACTTGGTCAACCCTTTAAGCTGAGGTTGCATTCTGGTCATCCTTATTTGATTGTACTTGTTTTACCCTAGTTAACCTTTTACACTTAGGTTACATCCTGGTCATCATCATTTTATTATACTAGTTTTGCCCAGCCAACACTTTACACCTAGGTTACATCTTGGTCATCCTCGTTTAAATGTATCAGTTTTACCTTAGTTAATCCTTTAGACCTAGGTTACATCCTGATCATCCTTGTTTGACTATACAAGATTTACCTAGGTTGACACTTTAGTCATAAACCTGGTTATCCTTATTTAACCGTATTGATTTTGCCCTAGTCAATTGGTTTCACCCTAGTCAACCCTCTAGACTTAGGTTACATCTTGGTCATCCTTGTTTGATTGTATTAGTTTCACCCTTGTCAACCTTCTAGACTTAGGTTTCACCATAGTCTATTTTTCCACCTTAACCTAGGTTTGGCCTTTGTTTATTTATTTTTAATAAGTATATTTAATATAATTTTATTTTATCTTTTTTAAAACATTACAGCTTGGATAAAATTGTTTCTATTTGGTCTTTACCTTGTTCCTAATTCTTAGCAATGATCAAAAAGGGCAACTATAAACACTTAATTTCACCTAGGTCTTTTTTATAATAGTCTCAGTTATCTGAGGCTAGAAACATAGCCATTGCCCTAATAAGGATCGACCACCACCATGCAGTTTACACATTTTTGTAACTTATTCTATCACAAATAGATAGCCATATTCCAATAGTCTTTACCTTGTTCCTAATTCTCAGCAATGACCAAAAAGAGGCAACTATAGACATTTAATTTCATCTAGGTCTTTTTTCCAATAGTCTCAATTATCTGAGGTTGGAAACATAGTTGTTGCCCTGATAGGATCGACCTCTACCATGCTGTTTACACATTTTTATAACTTATTTTATCACACATGGATGACCATATTGGCGTGTGATAGAAAAAGTTACCATTTGAAGATCGATCTCGCATAAAAAAGATGAATATTCAAAAGAAAATCAGTTTTTAAATATTCTCTTGTCAAATTTTGAAAATCATTTCTGCAGATAATGTCATGGTCAAAATTTTCATTTTTAAGCATTTTTAAAACTTTTGTAAAACTTAAAATGTTAACCATCGTATATTTTTATCGATACCTCTGTAGTATTTATGCTGATATGCATTTTAAAAAATAAAAAAATTCAAAAAATTTACATATTGGTATTTTATACCATAAGGTGTCAAGTTATTAATTTTCTTAATTATTTTTGAATTTCTCACAGTATCGTGAGTATTTTACTTGCAAATCTTTTCAGTAAAGACTTGTTCTGGACTTTGGATTTTCATCTCTTCTATTTTTTTACTAATATTTTAGATAATATGTTGTATTTAATTCATTTTATAAGTTTCAATGTATTTTAAAATTTTTTTGGTTCTAAAATACAAGCCTTTCTTTATCTATAAAATTTTTGGTAGAATTTTTTCAAGTTTTAAACTTCAAAATTCTTTAAATATTCCCATTAAGTTACCATAAATTCAATTTTGAAAAATCTTAATCCATTTTTTTAATTTTTTCTTGTTTCCAAACACAGAGTTTTCTATTCTGTAATTTTTTCGATTGGATTTTTTTTAAGTTTATAAATTTTAAAATGCTTAAAATATTTTTATTAAGTTCATACTAAAACAATTTTTTAAAATTAAATTTATTTTCTAAGTTTTGAATTTATATATATATTTTTCCTTAAGGATTTTTCTCGTATAATTTTATGAGTTTTGGATTTCTAATCAAGGTTTTTTTTATTATTTCATTTCCAAAATTTTTTTAATAATTATTAATTATTAATTATTAATTTTAATTTATTATTATCATTTAATTTTATTTTAATTATGGATTTTTTCTACTAGTTTTATTGGGACTAATCTAATTAATTTTTAACTTTTCCCTAACCAATTTAGCTGGTTTCTAATTATCCCATTAGATGATATTATCTAAATAATCATAAGAAAATATTATGATTTGACCATTAGCACACATCCATTTAATGTAATTTTTATCAAAATTACAATTACCCAAGCAAAAAAAAAATGAAAAAAAAGGGAGAAAAAGGGCCATTCGACCAGCTTGATTTTAGCCAAGATATTGGCTGATTCTCCCTTTTCATAAATAAGGGGAGAAAACTTCAAGTAAAATGATTTTGGATTTGAAGAAAAGAAAGAAAAAACACTACAAAAATACTAAGTTCTTTCAAGCTTTATTAAGGTATATTTTTTCCTAAAGCTTTAGTTTTTCTTCACTTTATTCATTTCTCCTTATTTTGGTGAGCCAAAATCACACCTAAGTTCATGGATTTTGATCCATGTTGAAAGACTAAGCATGATGGCTATAAACCATTTTCTTTGGTCTAATTGTTTTGTTTAATTTTTCTTGCTAATGAGTTATTTTTCTTCATGAATCATGTTTTTGATTATATGATGACAGTTTTTGTGGTATGATGTTATATTTGTCATATATATGAGATCATATGTATACTATTTTCCTTAGTATTTTCTTGTTGATATGTTGAGATAATGTGTTTATATGTTTATTTTTATTATTTATTATAAAATGATGTTGATTTGTGTTTGATGAAGCTTGGATATGTGATTATTGCATTAAAAAAATTGTTTGATGGATTACTTAATGTTGGCCGAATCTAATGCATATTTGTATATGATGATTTTTTTAAAATTTTTGTGACTATTTGTTAAAATTAGAAAGTTTAAGGACTATTTTGTAAAAAATATAATCTCTTGCCATCCCATGCTTGACCAAAACTCTCATACACATTTAGGAATGTATTTTATGCATGTTATCAAGTAGAAGTACATTTTTGGATTTCTGGGGTTTTTTGTAATTTTAAAAAGTTCAAGGATTTTGTGTAAGTACCAAAAAATTTGTTCTAAGGCCAAAAGAAAGTGGTAATTCCTCTCTTGTAATCTTTGGATGTGATTTTTATGTTTATTTTAATATATTTGATGTTTAATTTTTTGTTTTAATTATGTAGGGACCAATTTGTAAATTTAAAAAAATTTTAGGGACTACTAGGAAAATCTAGTATTTTAAATCAAAATGGTCATCTCTAACATAAAATCATTGATTTAGAATATTTTAGAATATTTCTAGCATTCTATCTGGTCCTCTGATAGGTGTAGAAAATATTAAAATCTTTTATATTCTTTTGGTTCTCCATTAGGGTATGAAATGTAATTTTGAAAAATTTAGGGACTTAATTGCATTTTTTGCATTTTAGGTCACCTTTGATATCCAAACAACCCATTTAGTGCAAAAACTATCGTTTTTTACTTTTATCAAGTCTTTCAAGGTTAGTGGGATAGTTTTATGTCGAAAGAATACCTTAAGGGTATTTTTGTAATTTTTTAGAATCAGGTCTAATGTAGTCGTCGAGATGCTTTTATGCGAAAAGTGTGCATTCAGGATAAGAAAAATCATCATTTTTTACCTTTATCGAGTCCTTTAGAGTTACCAAGATATTTTCATGTTGAAAGTATACCTAAAGGCATTTTGGTTATTTCTCTAGAATCAAATCTGATGTAGTCATAGGGATACTTTTATGCCAAAGGTTTGTATTTAGGATAGGTTCACCCTTCTATGATTATTTTCCAGTCTTTTAGTGTTACTGGGATATTTTCATATCAAAGGTGTACCCCACAATCATTTTGGTAATTTTGCATTATAACTAAGTCTTACGTGATTACTAGGATACTTTTAAGTTAAAGGTACACATTAGGGATAGGTTTGTTAGTTTAAACTATTTTTAGGTCTTAGGATACTCCATTAATATTTTTAATAAAATCAAAAAATTTCAATTAAGGCAATGTTTGAAAGTTCAAATAATACATGAAATTTCTCTTAAAATATGAGAGGGTTCTATGGATTATTTTAATAACAAGATATCTTTTTCAAAGTGAAAATCATTATTTTTATAAATTTTAGAAAAAAACCTTTCACATTTTTTTGACCCTCTAGTGGGCTGTGAAAGATATTTTGATTTTTTGAAGCCTTTTCTATTTGTCTAATTTTTCATTGGGGTATAAAAGAGAATGATAAAGAGCTTTCGTGTTCCACTGGTTTTCTAGTAAGGTATGTAAGAGATTTTTATTTTAAAAAATTTCAAAAACACAATCTTCCTAACACGATATAATGAATGGTTTCATAAAATATTATTTTAGGAATTACAATTAAATGCTATATGTTGAAATCAGATAAAAATTAAAATTCAAGTTAACATTTAATTAATAAGATACTCGTTTTCGAGTATCATGAAAGGGTCGATCCTTACATGTGATTGTCACGACTCTTGGAGCCTTTTATATGATCTCTGGTATGATCGTACACCTTGGAGCTAGTATTCTAGGGTTTCGTAATCCTTGAAATATGAACTCTGGTATGTGACAATCTCACATAGCCCAAACAAATTGATGGCGATTCCAAATAAATAGTTGTTTCATAATGACTTTTTGGGTTAAGTTGAGTGAGTGATTCATCCTAAGCATTCAGTCATCAGAGATGAGAAAATGTTAATTATGATATAGCCCATAGAAATAAAAGAATGCCAAATAGTGATCCATTAATAAATATAGGAATGAGGACCATTTAAGTCTGGCTTGGTCAAGCTTCACATCCGAGCCACATAGCAATAGGCAACAAGTCACTAGTTCAAATGTGTTATCAGATTATGATTAAAGGCTTGCTGGATTGATCTAAAGAGGTTGGGATTTAGGATAATTGGCACAAGTCAAGGGTTAGCATAAAATGGTCAAAGGTCACAACTTGATTAAAAATAGTAAACAAGTTCTCATCTAGTAGAATTCGTTAAAAGGCAAACAACCTTTTTACGACTCTTTCTATCTTTAAATAGGACAGCTTGATAAATGCTAGTCGTGGCTAGTGACCATTAATCTTCATAAGGTTAATTTGAAAGGTTTTTTTTGTAACTATTGGTTTGATTAATAGGAATGAATCTTGGGAAGTATTCTAATAGAGATATCAAAGCTTAAATGCTTGCCTGGATTCCTAAATTATATAGACATCCTAAGATCTGAGAAGTTTCAACTTTCTTATAGTTACTTGTTTAGACAATATTGGAGGTTGCATTAGAATTCTTTGATTCATTCTAGTCTTTTTTTTTTTTTTTAGGTTTTCAACTTAGAGCCTTATTTTTTTCATTTTTGATTTCTTTTCCATTGATTGCTTCATCATATTCTTTTAGAAAACTTAAAATTTCCCAAAAAAAGTGATTTCCCAAAGAATTAGCTCATCAATTTGAGATAGCCATGCCTAATTAAAATTGAGTTTTCAAGGTATGTAATATAGGCCATGGCTAAGTGTTCAAGAAGGAAGGGTGTATAGGCCCAAATTTAGTGTTTAATGGTGAGGGAATCAAAGATCATTTATTTCCATTAGGGCTTTCCATCCTTTCTATTTTTTGGATATCCTATTTTTTTGGTCTTTAATTCCCTTTTTCTTGATTTTGCTTTCATTTTCATTTTTGCTTTGGTTTTTTTTTCTTTACTTACTTTCTTTTGTGCTTTTACTTTTGAGTTTTCTTTTTTAGTATTTTTCTTGGAGAGAATCTTAGATGTTTGAAACTTGATACATTTCATATTTGGCCCTTGATGTCAGGTACTTTCACAATTGTAGAATAAGATATCTACCCCATATTCCTTAAAATGTTTACTCTTTGCCCCTAGATGTAGAGGGTAATCCTTGATCAAGGTTTTAAAAGAATGAATTCATTAAGCTCAAAAGGGTAACAAGGGGACTAATTCCATCATTTGTGAAAGGGTAATGAAATATGGCCATTTCTAATTTCAAACACAACTATGTAAACTAAAGAATCATTCCTCGAGAAAAGTTCATTTGAAAACATCTTAAACGTCTTAATCACATGATATAGCATTCAATTTACATTTTTCCTTTTCTTTTTTCAAATGCATGCCTAGATTCTTCTTTTATCGCCATATTCATAGGCATGTTCCTCAGGATCATTGATTTGCCCTAACCACCAAAGAACTTTGGTTTTGGTTGTCCATACAAAGGGAGTTTGACCATTATGAGTCTCTCTTAAGGTGGGGTAAGAGGATTTTCTTTTCAGGATAGGAAGGCTGTCTTTCGATTCACATTCCTTGTAGGTTACAAGTTTGGAAAAAGGTCATAGAGTTCATGATTTGGGATTGTATCAAACTACCTATCCAGATCCTTTGGGACTATGATTGTTTAACTTCCAAGCAACCCGAGAAAGAGTTTTCCTAGTTATCTATCACCCTACTAAGGATTTTTCCATTTTCAAAATGACTCAGGCTAAGAATGTGTGAGATAAAGGTAAACTAATTTGCAAAGTAACTCAACCCCTAAAGATGATCACCAATTTTATCAAGATATGAACCTCAACATATCAGAGCAAACAACACTTCAAATCATCATGAGGCCTAGTCAACCAAAACAAGTTACTCATCTGAAGCTTCCATGCTGAAATACGAGAATAACTAGGTTGAGGAGTCACCACTGATCTTTTTTGGCTAAGTGTGATCAATCACCTATTAAAACCATTCATTAAAAAGTTACAAAATTTTAAAGGAAAATTTTATAATCTACACAGAAATCTATAACATTAGGCTCGGGAGTCGATTACACCATAAGTAAGGACTCAATCCTTCTCAAATGACTAATACTTGGTGCCAACTAATCATACGTATTTGAATTTGTTTTTCTTGTTTTCAATCATATGTATTTTAATCATAATCCCTCTTTTATTTATTCCAAATCAAACAAGTATAAGCCAAAAATGTATCCCCACATTCTTACTAGGACTAATGTGAATTTACAACTGATTCGGAGTGAAAATTATTTATAAAGGATAAATTCCACAAAAGCCTTTGACTCCAAAAAATACTTACTAATTGACTCCATTTTCACTACTTTTTATCAAATTTAACTCCATTCAAAAGGAATGACAAAATATTACACTTAGACTAAATCAAAGAAATAATAACTTTGAGAACAAGAATAAAAAAATAAACTTTATTTAATTCAACATGGGGACTTTAATGTGAGCTGCTAGAGACTTCTACAAGACACTTCTAGACCTATGGACACATAAACATGACTCTTATTAATTTTGAGGTATCCGAATGCCTCGGAATAATGAACATCGAACTCAAAAAGACTTGAAAATAGGGGACAGATTTAACCTTTCAAGATTTTTAAACTTATTCTGGATTATTCTTATCATATAAAGTCACCAAATCATATTCTAGTGTATGCTGACTCGCTATATTTCAATATAAAATATTCAAAAATGCCAAAAAAATCATTTTGGCTATCACAAATTTTTTAATTGGATACTACTGCATCACACAGTACTTCTAACCATCCTGCCTTTCAAAATTTCCCGATTTGTCTGAAATGCCCATTGGATAAGCCATACATGATTGGAAAGATATTTACTATATTTTATCTAAAAATATGAGAAAATACACAAAAATAATAATACTCATAAAAAATAGTTCATATTGCTAACCAAGTATGGAAATAGAGTGTACAAATAGCTTATGTTGCAGGATTTTTTTTGTATTTGTTTGATCACAAAATTGAACATTTCAAAAGCCTATTACACAGCCTAATCAATGAGGATTATAAGGAAAATATGTCTATAGCCTAATCAAGTATTTTTTTTGAGACTATTGTACTAGGCTGCGACAGTAACTTTGGCACAACTTGTGATCATGAATTATTTTGTTGGGTCTTGGTGCCTTGGTATGATACTCATAATAAACATTAACACAATAACCCTTGGGATATAAAGGTTTTCTTGGGGCAACTTAAGAAAGCATAGCCAAGCGATTGTGTAATATCTTTTGGTACAGTTCACCCTAAGACCTCAAGATTAAGTTAAATTATGGCATCTCCTAGGTTGTTTAGAGGGATTCCTAGTCCCTTACAGCGTAATAGGATTGAATGTATTAGGCATAATTGGGCGAAAAGGTAAATAGAGGGTTATATTTAGTGGATTATACCAGTTGTGAAGCTAAGATGTATAAGAATGGCTTTATGCTTAGAGAGGTTGTGTTGAAGTGGTTTAGTCACCTAATTTCGTCCTAGCCCCCTTTTATGATAGTCTTAAATATTCGAGATTGAGAATTTAGCAGCCGCCTTGGTAGAGGTCGACCTGTTGTAGGCAAATTTAGTATTTCCAGACCAATTTAGTCATACCCAAATGGCGGCATGTGCACATGCTGAAAAAGTGAAGTTTCAAGAGTTGTAATAAATAAATCTAGGATAAAATACAAAATTAAAGAAAAAAATGAGTTTTTTAATATTTTCTAGTCATATTTTGAAATTTATATCTGTAAATGTTATCAAGGGTAGATTCCCTATTTTTAAGGACTTTACTAGATTATTTTATAAAATTTTGGGAGTTGACCACCATATGTTTTACCAATACTAATGTAATTTTGGCACTAAAAATATTAGTTTTTAACTTTATTCTTTCGAAATTTCAAAATTCATTTTTACAAATGGTATTGCAGCTGAATTTTTTAATTTTTTAGGAATTTTTTTATATTTTTTCACAAAAATTAACAAGTTAACTTTTGTATATTTTTATCTATACCTCTATAGTATTTATGCCGATACTCATCGTAAAAAATCAAAATACGTATTGGCATTTTATACCTCGAGGTGTTAAATTGTTAATTTTAGCATCTAGTTTTGAGTTTATAATTGTATTGTGAGTATTCTGTTTGTAAAATTTTTTTGATAAAATCTATTATGAATTTCAGACTTTCATCTTTATTACGTTATAAATTAATTTAAATTAATATTTTGTATTCAACTCATTTTTATAAATATTTGAACATATTTTTAAAATTTTCTCATCTTCAAAATACAAATATTTTTATTTGTAATATTCTTCTATAAAATTTTTCATAATTTAAAGTTGTAAAATTTTTCACATATTTCAATCAAATATTTTGGATATAAATTTTTGAAATTCTAATTCGTTTGTTTGAACATAATTTCATCCGAAAGGGTTTTTACTTGTAATTTTTTATGAGTTTCAAATTTTTAATTAATCCTTACTCTTTTAAAAAAATTATTTTGATTCTTTTGGGCCAAAAATGTTCATATGAATGTTTAATTAGACCTCTCATGTGATTAAATTTATAACTAAATTTATCATATGAAATTTTATTTTTTTAATTTATAACTTTTAATTTCTTACAATTTTATCCTTTCACCTTGTTTTCATTTTTCATAAAATTTACAATTAAAATTTTACTTTTTCTCATATTTTTGAAAATTCATGAATAATTATATATAGTTTCAAAAATTTTATAATTGAATTATACAAGAATTAGTTAATTAGGATTGAAATTTCTCATTAAAAGTTAATATCATCAAAATCTTTATCCAACATAAATATTAGCCCACATGACTCAATATTTAAGTTTTTTTACTAAATTTATAAAAGACAATTCATTGAATAATACTTACTAAAATGCAAAAAAAAAAAAAAAATTAAAAAGATAATTGAACAAAAACTAAATAAAATAAAAAAGGAAAAGCCCATAAGGCTTTAGGCCAAGGTCATTTTTCCATCATCTTCATCAAACCCTTCCCCTTTAAATAGGGAAGGTTTGTTTATTTTGAAGCTGTATGCTTCTAAAGGTCTAAGAAAATACCAAAGTATTTTAAGTTTTAAGCATTCTAAGGTATATACACTTAGAAAACTGAGGTCCAACAAGATTTAAGGGTTTTCTATGTTTGGGTTTAGTTAATTAGTCATTGTTAAATAAATAACAAACATAATGCATTTTCATGTCCATGTCTTTATTTGCTCATGAATGCTTTATTTTTGAATTGATTATCTTTTCTTGAATAAACTAATAATATTAATACTATAATAGATCTTGATTTGGAATATCTTAATATATATGAACCCAAAGGTTTAATACCTAAACCTTTCTCAGGTATCTTAACATAAAAGATATGGAGAGAACAGTTGGCTTTCTAAGGGTTGATTCTGATAAATCATTTCATGAGAAAGAAATATATTCTAATGAAAATTTTTGAAAACTATAACTTGCCCTCAAAATTAGCAAGACTAATCAAATAAGAGGATAGACAAATCATGCCTCATAAGGAATCTCTAGAGGTAGTGAATTTTGAGATCGAGAAGTGTAAAAGAGAGGTCAAATTAGCACATGATATCCTTATCCACTTAGGAAGAATTGACTATACTCTTGAAGGAGTTAAAAGATGTATTTGCTTGGTCCGATTAGGATATGCCAGGATTGTATACAGACATAGTAGTGCACAAGTTTTCATTGAAACCTGGGTGTAAGTTAATACAACAGAAGTTAAGAAAAATGAAGCCAAAAATACTCTTAAAGTTAAAAGAAAAGGTGAAGAAGCAAATAGGTGCTGGATTTTTAAAAGTGGCAAAGTATCATAAATGGGTGGCAAATATTATGCTTGTCCCAAAGAAAGATTGAAAAGTATGCATCTACATGGATTATTGTGATTTAAACATGGCGAGCCTTTAAGGATAATTTTTCAATACCCTATATAGACATATAGCAAAGATTTCTTTTTTTTTTCATGAATGGCTTTTCTGGTTATAACCAAATTAAGATGGTACAAAGAATATGGAGAAAACCATATTTGTGACCTTATAGGGTGTATTTTATTATAAGATAATGCCATTTAGTTTGAAGAACACTGAAGCAGCATATCAAAAGCCATAGTGACTTTGTTACATGACATGATGCATAAAGAGATAGAAGTGCATGTTGATGATATGATTGTTAAGTCCACTAAAGAAAGTAAGCATGTTGAAAACCTTAGAAAGTTGTTTGAATTCTAACTCAAGCTGAATCCGACTAAGTGCACTTTTGTTGTTAGCTTTGAGAAATTGTTAGGCTTTTTAGTTAATGAAAAATGAATAAAACTAGATCCTAAAAAAGTTAAAGCCATTTAGGGCTTGCCACCACTTCGTACACAAAAAGATGTGAAGTTTCTTAGGAAGATTGAATTACATTGTTAGGTTCATATCCTAGCTCACAGATAAGGTCATCCGATATTCTGGCTTTTGTCAAACCAGATCCTGGTGAATAGAATAATGAATACTAGGAAGCATTTAAGAAAGTGAAGCATTATCTTTTTAATCTACCTATATTGGTACCATTAGTGCCAGGACGACCATTGATCTTGTTATTATTTGAAAGGTCTATAGGTTGTGCACTAGGGCAACATGATGAAATAGGGAAAAAAGAGCAGGTAATCTATTTCCTTCATATAAAGTTTACGGACTATGAGGTTAATTACTTCATGGTGAGCAAGATGCATTGTGCCTTAGCATAGGCTACATAGAGGCTTTGGTAGTATATGCTTTATCACACGATTATGTTGATTGAAAAGTTAGATCTGATTCAGTACCTGCGTGAAGCCTTTACTCTTTTAGGAAAGACTACAAGGCGGCGGGTGTTGCTTTTAGAGCTTGACATAGCGTATGTAAACCAAAAGGCTATAAAGAGTAGTGCCATAGTTGACTTACTAGTAAATTGGGCTATGGAAGATTATGAGTCATTGGACTTTGACTTTCCTAATGATGATTTGATAACCATATCTCAAGGGAAAAATGTGTCACCTAAAGATAAAACTTGGGTGATGAACTTTAATGGCACTACTATTGTATGGTGTATGAAATAGGAGCAATATTGATTTCCCCAAGTGGAGATCATTATCCACTTACTTTTAGATTAAATTTCAATTACACAAATAAACATAACAGAGTATAAAGCATGTGTTATAGGGTTGCAAGTTACTATAGAGCAAAAAGTGAAATTCTTAAAGGTGTATGGTGATTCAATTCTAGTGATATATCAACTCTGAGGTGAATGGGAAACCCATGATGGAAAGTTGGTGCAGTACAAGAAGTTGATTCTCAAACTAGTTAAAGGGTTTAAGAAGATTGATTTCAACATTTACCAAAAGAAGAGAATTAGATTGCTGATGCTTTGGTTAATTCATTTTCCATGTAAAGGAGACTGATGGGGTAAAGGTAATGCCGATTAAGATGAGTATTCATAGGGTCCCAGCTCATTGTGACAAGTAAAGGCTAAAAGAGATGGTTAACTATGGTATTATGATATTCTTCGATATGATAAAATTTGCAGTACCTGAAGCATGCTACTAAAAATGATCGAGAAAGTATTCAGAGAATGGACATGAATTTCATCCTTGATGGTGAGATCTTATACAAAAAAAGTTAGGATCAAGTGCTTCTAATATGTGCAGATACCGCTGAAGCTAAAAAGATAATGGAAGAAGTTCATGAAGGGATATGTAGAACACACCTTAATGGGCATATGATGATCAGATAGATCATGAGGTTGGGATATTATTGGTTGACCATGGTGGGTGACTGCATAAAGTATGCACGTAAATGTCATGAGTGTCATGGATATGACAGGCCCAATTATGCCTAAGGCTTCGGATGGGCACCGCTTCATCCTAATGGCAATAGATTACTTCACTAAATGGGTGAAGGCTACTTTGTATGCAAATGTAACTAAGTCAATGGTATGTAAATTTGTCACAAAAGAAATCATATGCTGACATGGAATACCATAAAGAATCATCACTAATAATGCTGCAAATTTGATAAACAAAATAATATATGAAGTGTGTATGCAATTCAAAATCAGGCATCATAATTCGATAACATGCCATCCAAAAATGAATAAGGCAGTAGAAGCAGCTAACAAGAACATAAAGAAGATTATGTCAAAATGATCACGATGCATAAAAATTGGCATGAAAAGTTGCCATTTGATTTGCATGCCTATCAAACTTTAGTTCATACTTCTATGAGTGCTACCATGTTTTCCTTGGTTTATAGGATGGAAGCAGTGCTACCAATAAAAGTGGGCATTCCTTTATTATAGGTTTTGATGGAAGCTGAATTGAAGGAGGCTGAATGGGTCAGATCTCAGTATAAATATCTTAGCTTTATTCAAGAGAAATGGTTAAAAGCCATTTGTCATAGGCAGATGTATCATAAAAGAATGATCAGAGCACATGATAAGAAAGTTATCCTCGATAGTTTCACAAAGATGAATTGGTGCTTAGGAAGATTCTTCCAGTCTAGAAGGATGCTTGGGGTAAGTGCACTCCAAATTAGGAAAAGCCTTATATGGTGAAAAGAGCATTCTCTAGAAGAGCGTTATATTGGTCAATATGGATAGGAATGAGTTACTTGGTTCAGTGAATTCTAATAAGGTGAAGACTTTTTATGTTTGAAGAATTAGTGTAGAAACAAATGCCAAATATTATTGGATTTGTGGAAAGGGCAAATACTAGAGGCTATTAGGTTGTCAAGATTCCATGCTAAATGCCAAATTGTTAGGTTTATACAACTGTAAGGAATTGTTCACTCTAGTTTGGAATAATGTCTACAACCAATGAAAGATACACCATAGTTTAAATGAGTTTGTAGAAGAAGTGTTATGTCTAAATGAATTGATTTAACAGATGGTATCCTGGAGAGTTAAACTAGATTCATTCTCTAAAGATGTGAGATCTTATTACTTAAAAAGACTACCAATTAAATTTCTTTCCTTCTTTTTTTCGTTAAGCATTCAGAAAATCTTTTTGTGGATTGTTAACATTTTTTCCTTTTCTCCAGTTGATTGATTGTTAAAAGTTTTAAATTGTTAAAATAAATTCATAATGAACTTTTTTCTTAGCTTATCCCTATGTTGTGTCATTGCTTGTTGATTTGTTTAATGATGATTAATAAATTGATAAGGAATGAACATATGATGCCTTGATATCTTGATAAAAACTAATATTTTATTAGGAATTGGTATTTGTTCCAAATTTTGGTGATCTAAGGTTTAAGTTTACCTAAATGAAGAGATTGGACGCCTAAAAAATGAAACTAGCATGACAAGGAAAACAGAGAAAATAGCAGTGGAAGTCACGAGATTTGTGAATGATAATAAAGATTGAAGGATGTTATCCAATTGAAAGAAATAAGAATTGATTGCTTTTAGAGGAAAGAAAGATAAGAATGAAAAAGAAAGATGATAATAGAATCCATGATTGAATTTGAAAGAGAAAAATAAGGGCAGAATTGGCATGACAAGTGTTTCTCTAAAGCAAAGTGAATCGCGAATGACATTGAGATGAATGCTATACTATGATTACATATTAACATGAAAATAGGAATAATGCATATACAATCATGTTGCATTACAGGAAATTGGTCAAAAAGAATATATCCCCAATGGTATCGGTGGAAACTGATAAGCTTTATAAGAATAAAACTCAATGGAAATAAGTTTCTAATGGTTCAAAATGAAAATAAAAGAAAATAAAATCTAAAATCTAAATGTTGAAAGGATGGAAGGAATAAACCTTGATTGATTGATAAGAATTCTAGCCACAATCAATACAAGGGTTGGATACCACTTTTAGGGATGAGAAACCTAAAAGATAAATCTCACAAACTCGCCACCAAGTAGACTTAGATAGGAGAAAAGAACTAAAAATAATTAGCTGCTTTATTGATCAACTCTAGATGTCTCAACACAAGCACAAAGTCCCTTATTTATAGTAGAGGATTTGGCCAAAGGCTTTTACAAGAAAGGAAACTTAATCCTAAATAGTTAATTAAGGTACTGCTTGCTGACAAAGAAAGTAAAATAGTCAATGGAATTAATTTCCTTGCAAGCTAAGGAATTAAAATCTTCCTAAAAAAACATAAAACCTTACGAATTAAGTAATGATCTGTACACTAAAAATTTCCTAATTTGGATGCTGCTAACTTTCTTGCTTAACAAGACTTCTAAAATCTTCAAGTATCTTTTATTGAGCACATAGTACACCAAACTGAGTCTTTTAGCCTTTGATCATGATTGGGCCTGTATACTCAAACTTCTCCTCCTTTGGCTTGCTAACTTAGGCCAACCATGATGTAGCACATCATCTCCCCTTTGTTGAAAAGGATTTACCCTCAAATCCACATCATCTCTATTATCTAAGGTGTCTTCCAAAAAGGGTGCAAGATCTCAAATATTTAACATAGTACTAATATTGTATTCTTCTGGTAGGTCAAACTTGTAAGCATTATCATTTACCTTTTCAAGGACCCTAATAGGATTATTAGCTTAGACTTCCTTTAATTAGGGAACCTCTCCTTACAAAGATGAATCCACACAAGATCTCTCGAGTTGACTAGAGCTTGCTTTCTCTTTTTATTTGTCGATCTTTCATAATCTTTGTTCTTTTTCTCGATCTATTCTCTAACTTCCTTGTGCATATTTTTCACCATTTAAGCCTTCTTAGCTTCATCTATACAACTTCTCTCACTAATTGGTATTAATGCTAAATCAAAAAGTGTAGTTGGGTTAAGACCATAGACCACCCCAACAGGAGAACACTTAGTAGTGATGTGTACACTATGATTGTAAGCAAACTCTACATATGCCAAGCACTCATCCTAACACTTTTGGTTCTTTTTCATCACTATCCTAAGCAAAGCTGAAAGGGCTCCATTCACCACCTTAGTTTACCCATCAATTTATGGATGACAAGCTATGCTAAATAATAACTTGCTTTCAAGCATCGTACACAAAGTCTTCCACATATACCTTAAAAGCTTAGCATCATGATCAAAAACAATGCTCTTAGGAATCCCATGTAGTTGAACTAGTTCCTTGAAGAACAATTCAGCTACATGGCTAGCATCTTCAATTCTGTGGCACGGAATGAAGTGTGACATCTTCAAAAAGCAATCCACTATAACCATTACCATATCTTTTCCCTGGGATGTCTTAGGTAAACCTAAAACAAGATCTATGCTCACATGTTCCTAGAGATGTTTAGGTATAGGCAGAGGCATGTATAACCCTTGTGCCATCTCCTTGCTCTTTGCCTTTTTGCACGTGACACATCTTTTTACAATTCTAAGAACATCTTGATTCATTGTTGGCCAATAGAAGTGTGCTTTTAATGCTTTGAATGTCTTTTTTTCACCAAAGTGTCTAGCAAGACCTCCACTATGAGCTTCATGCACCAAAAGCTCTCGAATTGAACAAAAAAAGAATGCATAATCAACTAGACTTAAAAAGAAATCCTACATGTCAAAAATAACCCTTTTTTGCTCCCTTCATGCACTCTTTATAGATCTTTGCAAAGTATGGGTCCTCTTTGTACAATTCTATCATTAAATCAAACCCTATTAATCTTGTATTAAGTATTGAGATTAGTGCACACCTTCATGAAAGTGCATTGGCTACGATGTTGACACTCTCTTTCTTGTAATTGATTACATAAAGAACCGTCTCCAAGAACTCCATCCACTTGGCATGTCTCCTATTTAGCTTGCTTTGCCCTTTCAAATGTTTCAATGACTCATGATCCGTACGAATTACGAACTCCTTTGGCAATAAGTAATGTTGCCAAGTTTCCAATGTTTGAATCAGTGCATAAAACTCCTTATCATAGGTTAAGTAGTTAAGATGAGAACCATTCAACTTCTTACTAAAAGAGGTAATGTGATACCCATCTTGCTTAAAAATAGCTCTAGTCCCTACTTCTGATGCATCGCATTCTACTTTAAAAGTCTTAGAGAAATCAGGTAATGCTAGTATGGGACCTAAACTTAACTTCTCCATAGTCACATCAAAACTTCGCTGTGCTATGTCAATCCAATTAAACTCAATTTCCTTCTTTATGCATTCAGCCAAAGAAGCTACAATTGAGCTAAAATTTTTTATAAAGCGTCTATAAAAAGATGCCAAGCCATGAAAATTGTAGACTTCAGCAATATCAGTGGGAATTGGCCACTTCTTGATAGCTTTAACCTTCTCTTCATAAATCTCCACTCTATTTTAGGAAACGACATAGCCAAGACAAACTAGACGATCTTTGCAAAATGTGCACTTCTTAAGGTTAGCAAATAGCTTCTTTTTTCTAAACACTTTAAAAAACTTTATAAGATGATCCATATGTTCATTAAAGCTCCTACTATAGATAAGTATGACATCAAAATAAAAAACAACAAAATGACCAATGAATTTTTGTAAAACATGATTCATTAGTTGCATGAATGTGCTAGGAGCATTGGACAAGCCAAAGGGCATGGTTGTCCACTCATACAACCCAAACTTAGTCTTGAAGGTTGTTTTCCATTCTTCAGCTTCCTTCATTCGAATTTGATGGTATCCACTCTTGAGATCAATCTTTGAAAAAATAGAAGAGACAAGTAACTCATCCAATATGTCATTAAGCTGTGGAATGGAATAACAATATTTGATTATAATCTTATTAATAGCTTGGCTATCTACACACATGCACATAGATTTATCCTTCTTGGGCACCAAAAGAGCTAGAACTGCACAAGGACTCATGGACTCTTTAACAAAACTCTTTTCCATCAATTCCATTACTTGCCGTTAGAGCTCCTTAGCTTTTTCTGGGTTGCATCAATATGCTGGTTTATTGGGCAAAGCTGAACTAGTTATGAGATCAATTTGATGTTCCATTCCATGAATTGGTGGTAACTCCTTTGAAAGTTCTTCCTGGAAAACATCCAAAAATTCCTTCAATATCTTATCTAATTTTGGATGGATAGCTCTACCTTCCCTTGAAATCTTCTTAACTATCAACAAGTAAGCAATCTAATTTTAGATATTAGAGCATGTTTTTCCTCCCCCTTGTTGGCAAATAAGCTTTCCTTCATTACTTTTGAGAACACTAACTAGTCTTGCATTACCTAAGAAGGACTAAGTGGTGTCAATAGCAAACATTGGCCATCTTTAGAAACGTAATAGGTGTTTGCATGCCCATGATGCAAAATGTCTTGACCAAACTACCAAGGTTATCTAAAAAGCATGTGGCTAGCATGCATTAGTACCACATCACATGTTACTTTATCTTGGTACATTTCTACTGTAAATGGCACCTTCACTTGTTTTGTAACCCTCAAGTCTCCCTCATTGTTTAGCCACTACAAATGATAAGGACATGGATGCTTAGTAATAGTGAGGTTTAATTTAGTAACCAATGTAGTATAGGCAACATTGGTGCAACTCCCTCTATCAATGATTAAACCACATACCTAGCCATTAATGTTACAACATGTGTGAAAGATATTATTTCACTGTTCCTCCTCTTTCTTTGATTGTATGGACAGATTGTGATGAATAACAAGTAATTCTCCTTCTTCAGGTGGAGTGACTTGCTCTTCTTCCACTTTCTCTTTCGAATCTAATCTATCTTCATAACAACTTCTTCAACTGATTCACGAATGATCATTACCTTCTTGTTAGGACATTGAGAAGCTTTGTGTCCAAGCTTGAGGTACTTAAAACACTTGATGTAATGGCTTCTTGTTGACAGTTGAGAATTTTCAACTTTCATTTTCTTTTTTTCCAACCACGGCTACCTTCATAGGATCCCTCTTTTTTTTTAGGTTTTGTGATCATTTTAGAGATATAAGATGAAGAAGAAGATGAGGTGTAAGGTTTATTTACCCTAGATGAGCCTCTCTTGTGTTACCTTTCAATCTTCATAGCCAATGTAATCACATCATCCAATGTGGCATATGGCAATAACTCTACTGAATCTGCAATCTCCTTATGCAATCCACTAATGAATCTTGCAATGGTTTATTCTTAAGCCTCTTACAAATTGCACTGCATCATTAACATCTCAAACTTTTTAACATAATCCTCAACACAATGGACTCCTTGTTGCAAAGTTTGCAACTTGAGGGATAGCTCTTGCTTATAGTATTGAGGTATAAACATCTTTTCTATAAGCCTCTTCATAAGTCTCTATGTCGAGAATGGATTTTCTCCTTCACACCTTTTTTATGCCTTCAGATTCTCCCACCATAGATTAGCATAATAAGTAAACTTTAGAGCTGCGAGTTTTACCTTTTTAGCCTCGGTGTATTCTTAATACTCAAAGTTTTTTTCAACATGTTATACCTACTCCAAGTACTCTTCAAGAAAGCTTGTTCCACGAAAAGGTGGAATCTTTATCTTGATATTATTAGAGATTCTTGGCTGCCAACATTGCCTTAGTGCTTTTTTAGGTTCATCTTCTATGCCCGGATTGTCATACTTATCACCCTCATTATGATCAACCCTTTGTCATTGCAGCTGATTATTTTATGGCTAATTCATGGCCAATCTTTCCACCATATAATAAGTTGATCCATGCGTGTATGAAGCTTTTCATTATTATGTTCAAGAGCTATAAGACGAGCTTGTTTAAAACTTATTCCTTGGTGCAATCTTGAATTTGGTGGTGTATGGGTCTCACTACCTTTTAACATGGTGTTTATCACTCTTAAACCCCAAAAACCTTAGCTTTAATGCCAATAATGATGAGCCCTATAAGAATAAAACTCAATGGAAATAAGTTTCTAATGGTTCAAAATGAAAATGAAAGAAGATAAAATCTAAAATCTAAAAGTTAGAAGGATGGAAGGAATAAACCTTGATTAATTGATAAGAATTCTCGTCGCAATCAATTTAAGGGTTGGATGCCATTTTTAGGGATGAGAAACCTAAAAGATAAGTCCCACAAACTCGTTACCAAGAAAACGTGGATAAAAGAAAAGAACTAAAAATAATTAGCTACTTTATTGATTAACTCTGAATGTCTCATAAACAAGGACAAGATCCTCTATTTATAGTAGAGGATTTGGCCAAAGGCCTTTACAAGAAAGGAAACTGAATCCTAAATAATTAATTAAGGTATTGCTTGCTGACAAAGAAAGTAAAATAGTCAATAGAATTAATTTCCTTGCAAGATAAGGAATTAAAACCTTCCTAAAAAAACATAAATCCTTGGGAATTAAGTAACGATCTGCACACTAAAAATTTCTTAATATGGATGCTGCTAACTTTCTTGCTAAATAAGACTTCTAAAATCTTCAAAGATCTTTTTTACTAAGCACGTACTATGTCAGGTTGACTCATTTAGCCCTTAATCATGTGATTAGGCTGTATACTCAAACTTTTCCTCTTTTGGGCCTACTAACTTAAGCCAACCATGATGTGGCACATCAGAAATAGGACCATTCACTAATGAATGATACCTCAGGTAATGTCATTGCTTCCCTAATTTAATTGGTACTCAGAAAGGAAAAAGAAGAGAGCAAAATCTAGTCCAACTGGTTTAGTAGAAAACTAGTGAAATTGGCACTTACGCCCTATAGAAAGGAACTTTTTCTTTGGTCAGGTTCACTTAGTTATATGGAAAACCAGTGTAGTTGGGTTTGAGTCAACTTTGTTTGATTAAGTAGAAGGTCAAACAAAGTTTTTCTTTTGTCAGCTTCATTTGGTTAGGTGAAAAACTAGTGGAGTCAGTCATTTTTTTTATTTGACTTTATGGAAGGTTAGTGAAGCAGGTTTTGAGTCAGCTTCACTCAATTAAGCAAAAGATCGATGCAGATTTTCTTTGATCAATTTTACTCGGTTAGGAAGAAGACTGGTGAAATTTATAGTCTTTTTCTGCGCTTTAGTTAGTGAAGTTAGTTTTCTTTGTATACTTTTCACTCGATTAGGCAAAAGAATGGTGAAGTACATTTTGGGTCAAGTCCTCTTGGTTTGGCAATGTGGAAGTTCATTGAAATAGGTATTGTGTGTAAGTCCACTCTATTTGGGCTATGTGGAAGTCCCATAGAGCTAGCAAGTAATTTTTTCTTCACTTGGTTAGGTAGAAAACCAGTGAGGTAAGCAATGTGTTAGTCCTCTCCATTTTGTTAAGCAGAAAACTAATAAAGTATGCAGTGTGTCAGTCTATTTTATTTGGTTATGGAAAAGACCAGTAAAATTGGCATTTTTAATCTTCTTGTTAAGTCTAATCTATTTAGTTAGGCTTTTGGCCAAGGGGATTTTTTTATCCTCTTGGCCGAAGCCTTCCCCTATAAATAAGGGAAATATTATTTAAAATAGAGCCTTAGGCTTTCATGTGAAAAATACCAAAAAAAACTAAAATTTTTAATTTTTTGAGCTTATTAAGGTAGTTTCTCTTATAAAAGTCTTAATTTTTATTCATTTCATGCATGATTCTTTCTTTTAGTGAGCTTTGTGAATACTTGAGCTCATGGATTTTAATCCATGTTTACAAGCCAAGTATGAAAGCTATGATCAGAATTTCTTGATTTTGTTATTTAATTGGATCTTCGCTAGCAATAGCATTGTTTTTTAATCATGAAAATAAATGTTTGTTGTGGAAATATTGTTATGATATTGTGTATATAAATTTATGTTATTTTCTTTGTTATTTTCAATTGATTTTTGATGAATTATGTTGACCTATTTTTTGTTTTTCATGATTCTCCGCATATCTAATGTTTATGATGCATGTTTATTTTGATATTCATTATGTTGTATTAAGAAAAAATTGCTTTTAGTTGATATGGGTGTTGGCCGAAAATCGTCATGGCCCTTTGATAATTTTTTATGCTTGATTTTTGTGTATTTGGACATTTTGTGATATTTGAAGCTTGCAAAAGCCTAACAATAATTTACCTAAAATTTTTAAGGCCTTCAAAAGGTATTCCCCACGTTGGCTGAACCACATATGTGTTTGTTTGTGAACTTTTTGATATTTGAAGGCCAATTTGTAATTATGGAAATTCTACGGACCAAATTGAAAAGATTTTCAACTACCATCCGTGCTTAGTTGAATCACTTATGGACCTTTAGGAGTGTGTTTCATGCATTTTTGACACGTTTAAATGCATAAATGCATTTTTAGAATTCTAAAGGCCTTTTTGCAATTTTAGAAAATTTAAAGGCTTATTTTCAAAAATTGAAAAAAAAATTTGTTCCCAAGCCAAATGTACTTGGCTAAATGCTTTATGTGATTTTTGGTTAATTTTCCATGCTAATTTTGATGTGTTTGATGTTAGATTTTGTAATTTATTTCATGTAAGGACTTGATTGCAAAAATGAAAAAATTGTTCCAAGGCCAAAGAAAGTTGGCTAAATACTTTATATGATTTTTGGTATGTCTTCCATGTTGATTTTGTTGTGTTGGATATTTGATTTTATATTTTATTTCATGTAAAGACTATTTTGTAATGTCAGAAAAGTTAAGGGACCATTTAGTAAAGCATTTCATTTTAGGGTCAAAATGGTTATTTCTCATGTTAAATTACCTATTTAGGATATTTTATTCATTTAGAGATATTTCTAGCATTTTTAACCATTTTGAGGTTAAAATGCAATCATGAAGAATTTAAGGCCTTGTTGCAATTTTTGCAATTTAGGTTAGCTTTGGTATCTAAGTTGCCCATTTACAGTATAATTGTCATTTCATATAATTTTCAAGTCTTTTTATGGTTACCGTAATACTTTAATGTCAAAGGCAAACTCTAGGGACATTTTAGTAATTTATATTAAAACCAAGTCCTATGTAGTCACCAGGATTCTTTCGTGGTGAAGGTGTACATTAGGGATAGGTTCATCTTTTATGACCAATTTTGAGTCTTTTACGGTTATCAGGATATTTTCACATTAAAGGTATACCTTGGGGAATTTTAGTAATTTACAATAGAACAAAGTCCTATGTGATCACTAGGATACTTATATATCGAAGGTGCACAGAAGTAATAAGTTTGTTTGTTTATGATATAATCAAGTCCTTTAGGTTACCAAGATACTTTTATGTCGAATGTATATCTTAGGGACATTTTAGTAATTTATCTCAAAACAAAGTCTTTTAAAGTTATCGAGACACTTTCATGCTAAAGGTACTTTAGAGGATATTTTGGCCTTTTCGATCAAGTTTGGGTTTTAGGATAAGTTTTTTATTATTTTTGAGAAAATCAAAATTTTTTAAAAACATTAAGGCAATGTCTAAGATGTTAAAATATTACATGAAATTTCTCTTAACATATGGAAGAGGTTTCATGGATTATTTTAATAATGAGATATCCTTTTAAAAACAAGAAAATTGAAATTTTTTTCAAATTTCATAAAAATAAAAACTTCATATTCCTCTAGCACTTCAGTAGGGTGCAAAAGATATATTGATTTTTAAAACCTTTTATATTCCTCCACCTCTTCTATAAGGTGTAAAAGATAATGATAAAACCGTTCTGTTCTTCTGGTCCTCCAGTGAGGTGTAGAAGATATTTTGATTTTTAAAAATATTGAAAACCTTATTTTATCGAATGGAATAATAAATTTGTAAATTTTATTTTGATATACGAGAATTATAATTAAATTCTAGATATTGAAACTAGATAAAAATCAAAATTTAGGTCAAGACATGATTAATAAGGTATTATTATCTGGCATTATTAGAGGAATTAATCCTTACTCTTGATTGTAACCGACTCCTAAACCCTTTCATGTGATCTCTAGGAGCATAGACCTTGGAGTTTGTTTTTAAGGTTTCATAACCCTCAAAATACAAACTCCAATAGGTGACTGATCTCACCTAGCTAAAATATATTAGTAGCGACTCCAAAAAGAATAGTAATTTTGTAATGACTATTTAGGATTAAGTTGAGTGAGCAATTCATCTTGACAATCTTATCCCTAAATGCAAAAAATAAGAAAAGATATAATGATGTAGCCCCTAGAAATAAAAAACAATGATGTAAAGAGATATACAGGAATGAGTGGTACACCTACCTTTCAAGTTAAGCTGGTCAAGATTCGTATCCAAGCCAAGTTATGATAGCTTGGTGACTCCGCTAGGTCAAGTTGGAGAGTCAAGCCTAAAATTAATCACGTATTAACTGAATTTTGATTGATTCAGTACACCCACCTTTTAAGTTAGGTTGGTTAGGATTTGTATCTAGGTTAAGTTAGGACAGCTTGGTGACTTCATAGGGGGCAGGTCAGAGAGTTAGGCCTAAAAATTAATCACGTGTTAACTGAATTTTGATTGGTTTGGTTTCAACTGCTGTTTAACTATAATTCTTAGTATTTTCAAAAAAAAATTATTATATTTTTTATTGATATGGAAATTTTGGTCTATTGTTCATATTTTTCATTAACCCATTTGCTTCCTTTGAAGTGTTATTTTCTAATGCATTTAGGATAGGGGCTTTTATTATTTTGAAAAAGTTGAGTTATAAAAGGTTTTTTTATTCTGCCACATATACTGTGCACATGTATACTATTAGACTCTTTTCTAGGCATATGGAAGGGGCATATGTTACCTAAAATTTTAAAAGGGGTTAAAGTAGCTTTGTCTTCTAACGTGTTAGCCTTTATTTGGGCCAGTATGCCTGCCTAAGGTGTTAGCCTTGTTATGAGCATGAAAAATACTCCCACTCAAATTGAAACCTTTTTGACATAAACCCGTGATGGGTAAGGATTAGTTAGAGCCTTACCTTCTTTTAGAAGTTACCTAATTAAGTACACATAAGGGAATGCTTCCAACCTTTTACTTTTATAATTTGATTTTCTTGATAGTAGTAAATGTAAAATCTTATTTTTATTTATTTCTCATCTTGATTTGAAATATTGTGAATTTTCTTGGAGCAATTTTTGGTCACTGCCATTTTATTTTTGACAAAAATTTGTGATTGAAAAATAGACTCCATAAACTCTCTCCCAAGTTAAAAAAAAAAAGAAGAAAAAAAACATGAATATCTCTTTTCAAAAAAATAAAAAGAAAAAATAAAAAAATAAAAAAATCAAATCAAAATCAAATTAATAAAAATTTTGAAGCATTTGGGTTTGTTAAAAAGAAAAGAAAGGATAGTGCTAGGATTTTTCCTTTTTAATTTTTGCCTGATATTCATATCCCATAAAAGATTTGTAAATTCATTCAAACATTTTTACATCGTAAGGTTCACATATTCATTTGTTTATATGCTCATGCATTAATAATTTTCTTAAAGTGCTAAATCTTTTCCATTTATTGCATTTAAGGACCAAGACATGGATGATAAATTTAAAGGCAAGAATTAGTACATTAGAGTCTATCTAAGAAAAGTTCGATCATGAAGTTCAAAGAATGAAAAAACTACTCAATAGACTAGTAAAAATGATAAAAATAAATGAAGTAAAGATGCCCCACTTTGCATCTAGTCTAACCTTATTGGTCTTTCTAATACTACCCTATCACCCTTTGGTGTCCATACAATGAATAAAACCATGAAGAAACAAATTTGAATTGCCACATTTAGCCTATAAACAATTATACTTTCTTTTGTTCCAGAATCTACTCATTATGCCTACGCACATTAATCCCTATGGACCTTATTTTCCTAAATGGTATGACATCAATGCACATTGCGAATACCATGCAAGATTACGTGGCCATTCTAACGAAAAATATAATGTGTTCAAAAGGAAAGTTTAAGATCTACTCGATGCTGACATGGTTAAACTAAGGTCGAATGTTGCTGCTAAACTTCCATCATGTTATTGGAAATATTAGAAAGCTGAGAGGCCACCAAGTGATCATCAAGATAACTTTTTGGCTACTTGGTGGATTTGTAAAAAATGATTAGGACTTGCAAGGGCAGCTAAAAAAATGAAATGCTTTTCACGAGCAATCCTTTTATTTTTCTCTTTTGAATCCTTTAAATGCAGCTTTATATGCCAATAATGAATGAATGAATCAGAGTTTGGTTGACAAAACAATGGCATTGAATCATGACTTGAATGCCTTGGATTCTTAGCTAATTGCTTGGCACTGAATCTATTCTGTCAAATGCTGCCCCATTCACTCATTCATTCATACATACATATGTTTATTCTTTTATTCATTTATCCATATATCCATTTTTCAGTCATTGATGTCTATACAAGGATGATAATAAAGATTAATGTTGACAAGATGCATGCTTCTTTAAGCTAACTAATTTAAGTTATTTTTTTCAGTCAACGTGGAATAACACGAGACCACAGATAAAAAAAAGATTGAATTGTCAGGATAAGTTAGAATGAATCCAAAATAAGGAAGGGAAATAAGAGCCCTAAATATTCCAGACCACTGAAGGAAGTAAAAGAAGAAAAGAGTTATGGAGGAAAGGTCTGCATAAATGAAAAGCCTTGACAAAAAAATTGCAAATAGTCTGTATCATACTCATACTATGTTGGCTCATCTACTTCACAAAGGTAACCACTTCAAGGTACTTAACATGTGGGAGCTAGTCTAATAATCCATATTCATGTTGACCCTAAAGCTCACTAAAGGGTAACAAATGGCATATATGGGACATGAAAATGAGCCTATCAATAAATGCTAACAAGCCACAGCAGATGGTAGCTAATACCATAGAAAGTCAAGAAAGTGAGGAAATCTATTCAGATTGCATCATTGCCCACAACCTTTCATTACTCAATTGCCATAACAAGTTCATCTTCATACCTCATGGCTCTCTGATGAGGTGATAAAGATAATGATAAACCTATTCGTGCTCCTCCGATCCTCTAGTGGATTTTTAAACATATTGAAAACCTGATTTTCTTAAACAAAATAATAAATTTGTTTCATAAAATTTTATTTCAAAATAAGCAAACTAGATACCGATTATAATTAAAAACAAGATAAAAACAAGATATTGAAACTAGATAAAAATAAAAAATTAAGTTAACACATGACTAACAAGATATCGATTATCTCACTAACAAGATATCGATTACCTGGCGTTATGAGAAGGATCGATCCTTACTCAAGATTGTAACTAACTTCTAAACCTTTTCATGTGATCTTTGCTATGAGCATAGATCTTGGAGTTTATTTTTAAGGGTTTTGTAACCTTGAAATATGAACTTTGGTAGGTGACCAATCTCACCTAGCCAAAATAGATAGGCAGGACATCAAAATAAATAGTCTTTCATAACAATCATGTAGGGTTAAGTCAAGTAAGTAATTTATCTAGACAACCCAATCCTTAAACATGAAAAATAAGAAAAGATATAATGATATGGCCCCTATAAATAAAAAATGATGATATAAAGAGATATATAGGAACAAGAGGAACACCATCCTTTTAAGTCGGGCTAGTCAAGATTGTATTTGGGCCAAGTTATGACAATAGGGCATTTGGTTTAGGGAATATTTCATTACTGGGAGTAATATAATATTCCATCATGACATTACCATGTTTGGTTAAAAAACTTTCCTTAAGTTCGATTATGTATTATTACCTATAGTATCAAAATTTGATAGTATAGGGGATGGCATCATAACCATCTTTTTTTGAGTTTATGTAGCATTCTGCCTGGAATGTAATAAAGCATTTGGTTTGGGGAATATTTCATTACTAGGAGTAATATAATATTCCATCATGACATTACTATGTTTGGTTCAAAAACTTTCCCTTAGTTCCATTATGTATTATTACCTATAATACTGAAATTTGATAGTATAGGAGATGACATCATAACCATCTTTTTCTGAGGTTATGTAACATTCTACTTAGAATGTAAAATTTATGGCCTTTTTACCCCTCAAATTTTATGTTATTAACTATGTTAACCTTAAAAACAAAACAAACAAGCCTAATAAAATAAAACATGTTATAATCGAGTCTTCCATCTATTACTCCATAGTCCATTTCTCGAATTAGTTTTGGTATGCTCTAAACCATATTTGATTCCTCCACTTCTTGAATCAGTCTCTACTCTATTTCTCATGCGAAGAAGCTGCCATTAAGATAAGAAAATCTCTTTCATCTATTTGTTCCATTGATTATGGGTTTTGAAATTTGGGTTTTTAGCTTCTAGTTGATATAAGGTTTTTATGGTTTAATTATGTGATTATAGGATTTATTGCATCTTTTAGGTTTACTTTCTTTTCTTTATTTTGGCTTTTGGGTTTATTACTTTTAACATTATTTTCTTTATTACAAAAATTAAAATAAATTTTTATTGAATTAAGAAAAAATATTAATGTGGATTAAGAGTCAATCTAATTAAATATTTTTAAAATTAAAAGTTAAATATGATTATTAGTAAGAAAATTACAATTCATTACAAGTCATTGGCTTATACAAAGGTAGGGCATTTTAGTAATGTGATGATTTCAGAATGTTGCATTTTTGGCCAACTAAACATTTTCATCTTTAATGAAGGGATGATAAACCCAGCATATGCATGTACGATTAACATGAGTGTGATTTTGTCATCTTGAAAGGGGGAATCATATTACTAAAGGTAATATAACATTCTCTAAACCAAATGCCGCCTAAAGTTTTAGGTGATTTCATTAACTTAAATAGCCACTTGGTCCTTTCAAAGTTCAAGCATCTCACTAACAATCATCATAATGTGGCTTGATTCAAGGTTATCAAAATGAGCTTGATAAACTGCCTTTGACCTAATGGCTATCTTTGGATATGCCTTTCAAGGTGGAACTAATCAATAGAGTATGGCTTATCAAAACTTACCAGCATCTTGTATGCTACTTAGTGATAGTTTATTAATCATTTTATGTTTCTGTCCATTACGAGCCAAAATATTTCATAGTTATAAATTTGCAATTTCAATCATTAAGTAAGGTTTTAAAACTTAATGATTGTCCTTATTCGTTTATCGAGATTATAGCCTTTAACCGTAATCCAAAAAGTTTAACTTTTTGAATCTTTTTAATGAGCTAGGATCCATTTTATTTCCACATGACCTTGAGTTACTCAATAAACTATGCAAAACCTAATTGAGTAGGTAACTTAGCTTACCAACTGCATCTCTATGCAACTCCTAGATCAATTAGGTGGCAACTCTTTGCCTAAATGCATTGTATGCATTTCAACTAACTATCGCCTTTAGTGTTATATGGTCAAGTGTGGCACGTCAAACCGTAAAACAATAGTTAAGTAGGACCCATTATTCATAACTTAATAGCTAAGGTAGTAACTTGACCTTGAATGACTCAATAAGGTTTTTTACAATCAAAACTTGGGTATGAACAATGAAAGGCGTCTGATCATGCTTAGACATGGACTCAATAGTTTACAAGGGATTTTTATCATTTAACTTAGGTCTCAATGCTTTGTTTGAATTGCATGTATAGCATTTATTCATTCATATATCACACATATATGAATTTAAAAATAATTTAACACTTGCAATCTACTAGGATAATTATGGACTTTATCTATCTAATTTCCTTGAGCTCTTAAGAAACTAATTGGTTAAATTCCTAGGGATATCATACAGGGTTTTTGTAAGTTTTTAATGATGATCTTCTTTGCCTTTTCTTCTTGGCCATCTTAGATTTACATTAATTCTAATCTTTATCCTAATCCCCAATCTAAAAGTCTTATGTAATTGTTACATATCATTATAAGAAACCTCAAGTTACATTTGAGGGGAGTTAGATGAGAAGAGAATTTATAACCCTAAATAAAAAGGGAAAAAATAGTTCACAAACCCTATTTGTAAAATAAATACCAAAAGAAAAATTCAACCACCCACAACCTCATCATACTAAGGTCTGATCCATAATCATCTTCATGCTAGCGTAATCACATTATAAGCATGTAATTAAATAAGTGTAGCCAATATCACCTGATGATTTTGTGTGTCATTTGCATAAACCTCTTCAAATAATTTGAAATGATGCATCAAATTATTTTACTAATTTTGATTCTTTAATTAAAATATTTTTAATTAAATTCCTAACATTTAGGAAACTTGTCTTTTATTATGCATTACCTAACTTTTAGGCTATTTGTCTTAATTAGGACATTATCTAAATTTTAGATAACTTTGTCTTAATTTGGACAAACCATTTAGAATATCATATTTCCTAAACCATTTAGGAAACTTGTTTTCCAAAAACAACATTTTGAGACATTAAAATCGGACATCACCTGACTTTTAGGTTATCTATCTTAATTAGGACATTATCCAACTTTTAGATAACTTTATCTTAATTTGGACAATTCATTTGGCACATAATCTTTCCCAAACCATTTAGGAAACTTTTAGTAATTGATCCATATTTAAACCAAATAAGGAAACATTTTTCTTACATTATTTAACATTTATTTTAATTTTATTAGAATAAATCCTAATCAAATTAGGAATAATCATTTAAATTAAATATTGTCCAATTAAATAACTTATTGGATTAAATTTCATGTTCATTACATTATCCAATCCATATCTTAAACACTTTGAAAAGCCATTACAATTGGATTAGTAGGTGAAAGTGAATAAAAAAAGAGCTTTTAAAAGGTTTTTGGTGGTGATTTGGAGAGCTACAGGAATGAAATTGTTTACAGGTGGAAGATGACTGAAAAAGTTTTTGGAGAGTGTTTGAATTAATATATGTAATTTTTTTCTGCTAAACCATTGGTTTCTTTTATAAGCACATGATTAGCTAAGGTTTATAAGCCAAAACAGAAGGCATTTTAGGCCTTTCTCCATGTACCATGCAACAACTCTAGGTATTATGCTCAGTTCGCTAAAATTTCATTAGTTGCCACAAGTGTGATAGTGGAGCAAAAGGGTTGAAGCAATCTATTGCTAGAGAAAAGCCAAACATGCCTCTAAACAAACCATGTATTTCATGAAAATATCTAATTTTCAAGTAATTTTGGGCCTAAAAAATTTGTTAAACTCAATTATAAGTCCAATGTTGAGGCCTACTATGAATTTTGATAATTTTTGGTGTCAAAACATGTCCAAATTGGATTTTTAGATTAATGGTGCAAATGATGAAAAATGGTATGAATTGGGGCAAAATGTTTTAGTGTATTGGTACAAAGAGCAAAATTTGCCTGTTAGTATAAATATAAAATATCCTGTATCAATACGAAAATAAAAATTCCTTTTCAGTCTCAAGACCAAAAAGCTTGTTTCAATAGCACACCAATTGTGTCTATTCTCCTATTATTGTATCGATACATTTAGGCCAAAAATCATGATTTTAGCTATGACATAAACTTGTATTGATACAAACACCCATGGTTTCGATACCTTACATTAAGTATCGAAACACAACCCTTTTGTAATGATACAACATTTGAAATTTGGATATTTGATGATCTGAAAGCCTTGTATTGATACCTCTGGGACATGTATCAATACCTTCATGTACAAATGTGACTTTGTTCATACCTTTGTCTATCTGAATATCTTACCATGGCTAGGAATAACATGGGATTGATTCATGTTAGCCCAAATGACCTTGATAGCTCTCAAATAATGACCTTTAATGCATTGTATATTTACTCAAACAAAATAAAATGTCTACTGTTGCCTTTCTTTGGTCATTGCTAAGTGGTAGGAACAGGGTAAAGATAAATAGAGATTATTTTATCCTAGGTGGGATGATGCCTCTTGAGTGCCTGTAAAAATAAGATTTAATTATTATTTTTCTATAATGGGTATGATCTATTAGTGGCGATTCTGATGAAAGTTTAAATGAGTTTTTGAGGATTTAAGCTCTTTACCAGTCTTCTGGATTTTAAAGGTTTAACCCCCTAGACAGGCACCAATTTATGTCTACTTTTACTTGAAAAGTGCTAGGCTCTTTATGGGTAAACTTGATTAAGCCCAACTCTTTGTGGATGAACTCGATTGGTGCCTAACTTTTTGTGGCTAGACTCGATTAGTGCTAACTCTTGTGGGTAGACTTGACTAGTACCCAACTCTTTGCAGACATACTCGACTGGTGCTTAACTTATTGAGGATGGACTCAACTAGTGCCTAACCTTTTCTAGATGGACTTAAATAGTGTCTAGCTTTTTATGGACAGACTCAACTAGTGCCCAGCTTTTTATAGATAGACTCGACTGGTGCCCAACACTTTTTGGACAGTCTTTACTAGTGCCTAGCTCTTGTAGACAGAATCAATTAGTGTTTAGCTCTTTATAGACAAACTTATTTGGTGCTTAGATCTTTGTAGTTAGACTCAACTGGTGTCTAGCTCTTTGTAAACAAACTCAATTGGTGCCTAGCTTTTGTAGACAAACTTGATCAGTGCCTAGCATTTTATAGACTAACTTGATAGTGTCTCTCTCTTTATGGACAGACTCAATTGGTGCCTAGTTCTTTATAGATAGGCTTGATTAGTCTTCAGCTCTTATGATGGATTTGGTGAATGCCTAGCTCTTTATGAAAGACTCGATTAGTGCCTAGCCCTTTATGGATAACTCAATTAGTGCCCAACTCTTTATGGATAGACTTAATTGGTATCCAGCTCTTTGGGCATTTTGTGGACAGACTCGATTAATGCTTAGCTTTTTATGGATAGACTCGACTGTTATCTTACTCTTTGATGATGGACTCAATTAGCACTCAGCTTTGTATGGACAAACTTGAATAATGCCAACTTTTTATGGACAAACTCGATAGACATCTAGCTCTTTGTAGTTTGAGGAGGAATATGTATCTAGCTCATTGTAGACTAAAGGGAAAAGTATCCAACTTTTTATGGATTTAAACATTTTTGTGGACTAAGAGGATAGGCATCCAACTCTTTGTAGACTATAAGGATAGGCGTCTAACTCTTTGTGGACTATAAGGATAAGCGTTCAGCTTTTCGTAGACTAAAATGATAGGCATCTAGCTCTTTGTGGAGTAAAGGGATAGGAATGTAGCTCTTTATGGACTAAAAGGATAGGCAACCAACTCTTTATGGACTAAGGGGATTGGTGTCCAACTCTTTATGGACTAAGAGGAAAGGAGTTTGGATACCTTATCTAGATGTTTTTATGATTTGAGAGCTTATAGGGCAAAAATTTTTACTTAGCGCCTTTTTAGGGCTGTTTGGAAGCAAAAGTCTGTACTTAGGATTCTTTGCTAATTTGACTTTTGAAGCCAGTTTTTAAAAATGTTAATTATGGTATGAATAGTGCATGATGATGCAAATGCATGCTGAAGTGATGTAAATGTGTTGATTAAAAGCCAAATTCAATAATTTGTTGTGACAATTTGCATCGCTTACTCATCCAAGAGTTCAATTAGGTATCCTTTTGTTTAGAGGTTTACAAATATTGATCTTAATGTTCAGAGGCTTTTAAATGTTTAAAGTTGTTTTTGAAGGGTACGGATGGCTTGTAATTATGAAGGAAGATTCTTAAGCTCAGTTGGCTTGCCTATGATTTTTCTACTGACTAGGTTTGTTGGCGAATGTGGTGGACTCATTCTTTCCATTTGGTTCAAAGGGTTACTTTAGATAGTCATGATGGATTGATCGGTGTAAAGGTTAGAAATGGATTTTCAGCTCTTATCTTTTAGTTAAGGTTTGTTGGGGGAAATTTTTGAATATGTTTTTAGAAAAAAAAAAGTTTGAAGGTAAGACTGACTATGGTTTAAAGGTTAGCTTTTGGCCTTAAGGCCTAAAATGATTTTCCTAGAAAATATTCATTTTTTCAAACTAATACTAGGAACTCCTATTATTAGTTTTGTCTATTTTACAAGCATTATCAATTAAATGATAAATATAATGCATCATGGACTATAGGTTTTAGAAAAAGGAATTGAAAGAGAATGAAACATTATCAATTCAAAAAGTCTGAGCTGGTGTTATTCTAGATTTGGTTAGTTTGGGTAAGAGTAAGCTTTGGTCACTTAAGCTACCTTTTTAGGTTTTTAATTTAACTAGTTTTTTTTTTTAGATGTCCTCATGTTTTCATCAAAGGTTTTTTAGGATTAAGGATGCCTCTTGCTTTTCACCTTAAAATCCTATTTATGCATGCTATTTCTTGATAGAATTAGAGTTGTTAGGATTGGAGGCAAGTCACCACCATCCATTTTGGTTAAGATCAAGGTTCTTTCAAAAAATATGTATTTCACTATGTACAGCTCTTCCCAGTTTGAGGTTCATTTTCCCCAAGCATCTTAGTGGATTAGGAGAATTTGCTTAAGCACTAGATCATCTTTTCAAAACTGATGAGGACAAACATTTTTGTTATGGGTTTTTATCATACGCTTTTGGTACATTTGCCTATTATATATAGTTTTCATTCTTTCTCTTCTATAAGATTAAGTTGCTCGTATCGATATTTGACATATTCAGCTTCTTTAAGTAATGATTCCATCAAAACCTTGAGTGAGGGGATCTCGACCTCGATAGGTAGAGTAGCCTCTATACCGTAGACTAGGCAAATTGGGGTAGTACCCATAGAAGTCTAAACTAGTGTATGGTAAACATGTAGCACAAAAGGTAGCTTTACGTGCTAGTTTTTGTACATTTTGACCATTTTCTCGACTATCTTCTTAATGTTCTTGTTGGCTACTTTGACTATTTCATTCATTTTTGGGTGATATAGCACTAAGTTATGATGCTAAAATTTAAACTAAAAATAAAATGCTTGCATCGTCTTGTTCTTGAAATTGCATGCATTATTTGTAATGATCTATTTAGGCAGCCTATATTGGCAAATGATGTATCACTTTACAATTTTGCACAAAATGAATTTGGTTATATTGGCATACGAAGTTGCTTCTACCCACTTGGCAAAATAATCAATGGCAATTAAGATAAAATGGTGCCCATTAGAGGCTTTAGGGGTGATAAGTCTAATCACATCCATGCCTCATATAGAGAAAAGCCATGGAGCTATCATGACATGCAGATGTGATGGCAGGATATGAATTTTGTCTACATAAATTTGGCACTTGTGACATTTTCAGGCATAATTGATGAAGTTTTTCTTAAGGGTTAAGCAATAATGGCCCAATTGCATGACTTGCTTTGCCATTCAATGTTTATTAGCATGTATACCGTACATTCCCTCATGGACTTCTTTCAAGATTCTCTTAGCTTAGGGATCATCAATGCACCAAAGTAATACTTGATCCTAACTTTTCTTGTATAAACCAAAATTAAGTTTGCAATTATTCTCTGGGTTATTCTCTTATCAGTTTCAATAGCATATTTGGTGTACTTTTGGTCTCTGACCATAATAATCTATGTTTTTCCTCTTTAGTGCTTGGTAATGGGCCAGAGCTTCTTGGATACTCATATGAATAGATGTAACTTCTGACTCTTGGTTTACTTTGAATATAAAGGCCCAAGTTATAAGAGCATCAACCATTTAGTTTTCCTCTCAAGGCAAATGTTGCAAGTTGATTTTGTAGAAGTCTTATCTTAGTTTAGAGATTAACTTCTACATTAGATTAGTTTAATATCTCGAGTATCCTAGTCTCCTCAAAGTTGAGAGATCATTAAGGCTAAATCTACGAATACTCGTAGAGTTTTAATGCTCTTTTTTATTGTGGCTTGGAGTCCTATGATGCAAGCTTTGTATTCCGCTACGTTGTTACAGTCAAAATTTAATCTATCAGTGAAGGGGTAATAATTTTCATTAAGTGAGGTAAAAAATTACCCTAATTCCATGCTTTAAGGCAATTGAATCCCCATTAGAGTACATGTTCCAAGATTAACTACATTCAAGAGTATTTTTTACTCAAGATATGCAAGTTAAATCTTAATTCAAAAATTCAGAATTCAAGGATTCATAATCATTTATCACTCAACTTGCTAGGAAATTAGCTATTGCAATACCCTTGATGGCTTTTTGATTTACATAAATAATAGCATACTAGAAGAGTAAGGCTTGCCAGCTGGCTCACCTTTATAAAAAGACAGGGGCTTGCAAAGGTATTTGATGGGGTTGAGTTTGGAGATTAGCCATGTGGTGTTGTATAGCATGTGTTGCCTTAACATCCAAGCTGTCCAAGCTAGTGCATAACATAGCTTCTCAACTGCTACGTAGTTTTTTTTATACTCTGTAAATTTCTTGCTTAAATAATAGATAGCCTATGCCTTCTTACCTAATTCACGATGTTCACCTAATATGTAGCCTATAGACTTGTCAAAAACTAATAGATACAAGATCAAAGGTCGCCCGGTCACTAGTAGTACAAGTACCATTGAGCTCGATGGTAGTGCTTGACTTTATCTTAGGCTTTTTGACACTCTTCATTTTTTTCTCTAGGGTTTTTCTTTCAAAGTAATTGAAAGATTATAATGTATTTATTAGTTAGCTAAGATATAAATCTAGCTATGTAGTTTAGCCTTCCTAGAAAATTTTCACTTCTTTTTGGGTATGAATTAGTTGTAGTTTCTGAATAGCCTTGACTTTATTAGGGTTAACCTCTATACCTCTTTCATTCATAATAAACCAATATCTTGCAGGATGTTATACCAAAGGTATTTTTAGTAGGACTTAGTTTAAACTAGTATTTACACAATCATTTGAAGAGTTTCTAAAGATTGGAAAAATTTTCACTATTCTTTAATGATTTGGCGATTATATCATTAACATAGACCTTTATCTCCTTATGCACGAAGTTATCGAATGATGTCATAATCATTTTCTGATAGGTTGCCCTGGCATTCTTGAGTTTGGAAGGCATAAGTGTGTAGTAAAAAGTACCTTATATGGTCATGAAGATGGTTTTCTCCATGTTTTCAGGTGCCATTTTTATTTGATTATAGCCTAAAAATCCATCTATAAAGGAAAACAATGAATTCTTGGCAGTGCTATCAACTTCAAGTAGAAGAAAGTTGTTTTTAGGGCTAACCCAATTTAAATCCCGTAATCTACACACATATGCACCTTGTAATCCTTTTTTGGGAGCGAGATTATGTTGGCTACCTGTTTGGGATACTTAGCTACTTTAAGAAATCTTGTCTTAAATTACTTTTTTCTTCCTCTTTGATCTTAAGAAGCATATCTGGTTTCATTCTCTTGATCTTCTATTGTATGGGTTCACGTTTGAATTTAAGAGGAAGTTTATGAATCACTATGTTAGTGTCCAATCTGGGCATGTCTTGGTAGAACTAGGCAAACACATCTTAATATTCCTAGAGAAGGCTTATCAAGTTGGTTCGGGTGGAAGGATTTATGGAGGTTTTGATTTAACTTCTCTGCAGTTTTTCTCTATTCCAAGATTGTTTCAATAGGTTTCTTTTGAGGTAAGATATGTTTTTCTTCTTGATTAATTAACTTTAGCAGATCTGTTGGCATGGGGCTTTCTTGAGAATCCCTTTTAGATTTGACCTCCCCAGCACAAATCAGTTGATCAAAATCGATTTCCAAATTCTTCATATGAATATTCACATCATTTTCATTTGGGTACCTAAAATATGGAAAAATAACAATACAAGCATAAATATGTATAAAAAAGTCTAAAAGTTAGCAAAAAATATGACTGGGCATAAAAGATGAAACATTTTTATTAATAATACCAAATAAAAGGTAGCCCATATGAAGGATCTTATAATGCTTTTGGGCAAAAGCATGTAGGCTTTACCTCATAAGATTACTCTGAAATAGACTAAAGTAGCACAGGAATATCTTTTTCAGTCCAAACACTTAGAACAAATCCTAGAGGGCACAAACTAGTCTCATGGTTTGTTGTTGATGACCCTAGCTCATTAATCGTATTGATAGAGAAATCTCCAAATGCTTTGTTCAAAATGATAATCACATTATTGGAGTCGATATTTCCTTTAATCTGGGTTTGTATATCCTTTTGGATGAAAACTTTCTCATAGTGGTGGAAAGATCATCGGTTCATATCCTATCCAAAGTCTTAACCTAATAGATGGGCCATCCTTTTCTTACTATTTTTCTAAGCTTGCTTCCTTTTCTACTGCACATTAGTCTTGAACCCCAAACATCTCTTGTCAATCTAGTTTATAAGTTTTAGAGCTCTGGTGATTCCCTAGGCACTTTCTGAGTCCCTTTCTAGCCTAGACACCCTCGCCAATGGTCAACTTAAACCCATTTGAGTGCTCTTTAATAGATCAGGCTTAACCATTGGTAGGCTTTCTTTAACATAAGTGGCATTGATAAATTCAAAGGACAAAAAGGAAGATTTCAGGATATCTTATTAGGCTTGATATATGGGACATCAATGGCAGTAATAATAATAATGTTATTCTTTTTTTTATGCTAGCAACCTTGTTTTCAATAACAAATTTCACTTTCTAATCAATGATGACAGTATTAGCCTTGTAGAGTGAGTTCAAGGCCTCTCTTATAAGCAATTATAAGGTGGAGCAATGTCCATCACATGGAAGTCTATTTTATAAGTGCATCGGCCAATTTGAAGTGGGATGGTAATGTTTCCCATGACCTCTCTGTAGGTCTGATTGAAAGCTTACATGAACATGCGATTATGCTTGATGTAGGATTCATCCATAGGGAGCTTGTCTAAACAATACCTAGGCATTACATTTAAAACTAACCCATTGTTGATGAGAACCTTGGGCAAGGTGTTACCTTTGCAATGGTTAGTTATAGGAAGGGCTTTGTAGTTTCCCTTTCCTCTATAGGGTATCTCATCATCACTAAAAGATATATAGTCATCACTAATGATATTGCTCACTAAGCAATCGAACTCATCTATCAAAATGTCAGGTAGGACATATGCTTCATTCAAGACCTTAAGGAAAACGTTCCTATGAGCTTTAAAATTTAACAGTAATGACAATATAGATATCTTAGCAAGCTGCTTGTTTAATTGATCGACGATGCTGTATTCACTATGCTTGATGAAATTGAGAAATTTTGTCGCATCTTTCTCATCCATTCCTTGACAACTATCAGATCTAATTCTTTGGTCATGATCTTCTATGTTTAAGGGATATGAGTAGTGTTCTTTTATTAAGTATCACTTTTTGATATGGCTGAGGCAAACATGTAGCATTGTAGGTTAAGTGATTTACCCTTGAAAGATCCATGAGAGGAGCTTGTTGATTGGATTCTATGATGATCAAAGTTTTGCTCTCATTTCTCTAAGGCACTGTCATATTGTCTTTATAAGGGAAAGGGGATTAGAGTTTGATAATCATAGGTATAGGCTAAACAAGGATAGCCTCAGCATTTAGTTGGTTGGCAAACAAGACCAATGGCCTTCCAACACCATAAAGAGTGCTCTTCCCCTCTTTATTTATGGCATTGATAGATATGCCTATGTTTCTATCCTACTCCTCATAAAATTCAATTTTTAAGCGATCCATCATCTTTTAGACCATCTTTAGGAAATTCTAATAATAATGGAGGGTATGCCTTTATATATGATGGCAATAAGAGGGTTCAGCCACTTTTTTATTCTAGTTTTTAACTTCTGATAGGCTTTCATGAAAGCTTGTCATACCTTGCTTATTGGTGTTTTGACTTCCATATCTTTCTTTTTAACCCAACAAGTTTTCCTTATCGTATTCACCATTAATTCAATATGGCTAGGAAGTGGATTGGCTTTGACATAAATTTTTTACTTTGGTTTGACCTTGATCATGGCCTTTTCTAGTATCATTTGTACCTTCTTCTTAAATGAAGTGCAGTTTTTTATGGAATGGCCTTCTGGCATAGCATGGTACTCATAATAGGCATTTTCATCATACCATTTAGGATAAGGTGGTGATCGCTGTTTTATGATCATCGGGGCCACTAATTGGCCTACTAATAATCGAGAGTAGATCTATTTCTAAGAGTACAAGAGTGGGTTAAAATTTTCTCTCTCCCAGGGTCCTTGTTGGTTGTTAAGGCATTATTTCATGCTGCGAGGTTGAGCACCCTGAGCAGTGTTTTGGGCAAGATTCTGCGTGAAGCTTGTTGTTAGGTTAAGTCCAATAGAGTAAAATGGTTATGGCATTGCTAAGTTAGGGTTAAATCCTAGATATGCCATGTTAGGGAAGTACATACTCTATATCAGGTATGAACTCTGAGGGAACTTACCCAAACTCTCATTGACAGCTTTCATTTCTTTCTCTTTGCCTCAAGCTATAGAGTTTTTATTTGAGCTAGATGACTCTTCTCCTAATATCTTGCCACTTTTTATGACATTATCAATCATCTCACTTGAGATGACCATGTTAGCAAAGTCCTTTATCGTATTCCTTATTAGTTTCTCATAGTAAAGAGTTTCATAGGGTATTGACAAACATGACAATTATTTTTTTCTTGGTCAAGTGAAGGTGAGCTTGAGTAGTTTCCTCTCTCTATCTTTGGGCATATTGCCTAAAGCTTTTAGTGGCCTTCTTTTCCATATTCATGAAGACAGGTGAACTGGGGCCCAGTCGAATACGTGCTTGTATTAGTCTAGAAAGGCATAAGCAAGTCTGCACATGTTTGAATTCTAACCCTGTCAAGCTCATATACCAACAGGCAGTTTTTTGATTAGGCTAACTTGAAAGCAATGTCTTAGTATCTTCTTATTCTTTTCATACCTGGCCATGTTCCTACAACGTATACAAACATAGGTAGTAGGACTGGTAGTCCCGTTGTATTTTTTGAATTTTGGCACTTTGAACTTGATGGGATGATGAGATAGGAGACTAAACCCATAGTCTGGCATCTATGATCTCAAACTTATTGCTACCTTCCACAGCCTTGAGGTGTTTTTCCAATAATTGGTACTTAGTCATTTCGTTAGTGATTTAAAAAAACTTTAAAACCTTTGCTTTTTCTTATCTTTGCCTGTTCATCAAGGTTTGAGACTAAAAGCCTTAAAAGTGAAGAGCCCACACTTTGTAGGCATGTACCAGATAAGGTATGACTATCGAATTTAGGTAGATAATGGCTGAGCTAATGGGATTGATCTGACGGGCGTTGCTATTCATGTGATGCCCCTTCATGAGCATTGGTGGCTTTTAGTACCATCATTAAGATCACTTTCAGGATTAGCTAGCCCTTTATACATGTTAACAGTGCTCATTTAGCCTTTATCTTTTAGAGTAGTAGATAATAGCTTATTTAGCCTTGCTATCTGAGCTTGCAATTCCTCATTCGTTTAAAGCTTTGTTCTTGAGACTCCTTATGCTTGAGTTTTAATCATTCAATATAGGGTTGATGTCATTTTCCACGGTTTTTTAGTGTTGTGAGTATTTTATCAATGACGGACAATAAATTTCATGTTTTAAAACACCTTGCACTTTAAACTATTACCAGATTAGACTTTTATGATACGTCATGAATATGTTTGATGAGATGTTGGTATGCATTCATGGTAGTAAGTGATTATTGACATGAATAAATGAGTAAAGTAATAAAAGAATTCAAGTTAGTTATGCATATGTAAGAGGGATAATTGGATTGCAGTACAATTTCACCAATAGCATCTTTCATTAAAGCCACAAAATATTTTGATTACAATGATTATATCTAAAAACGTTTGATATAATTACATTGCCTAATCACATGTTCCAAAAAATAAAACTACTTTTGTTCATGATTTCCAATAGGAATGATATCTCACCTTAAGGACTTGGCCACCTCGATCTTGCCATCAACCTTTAGCTGGGTTGCTTGAATCTGCTCAGTAAGATAGCAATGATAATTCTAATACGCTTGATTAACCATTTGTTGCCACTCTCACTCTCATTGCTTCAAAACTCTCATTAGCTTTTTAATGTGGTCTTGACAAGTTCGCAGGTCTTATTATAAGTTTTGAACTCTAAGTGCTAAGATTTCATTCTCAACCCTGACTGTTCATATCTTGCACTTAAGCTTTGAGACCCTCATTCCTTCTTTAGTAAGTTGATGCAAAGGTGTGGGCCTTAATAAGCTTTTCCTTATTGACCTTCACCTCTTCCTTTCAGTAGTTTAACTCTTTATCAAGGGTAGCAAGCTTTGCCTGTCATTCAATCGATGACTTACCAGTATGCCAATACTTATTTGCTCTTCAGAATGCCACATAGTCCTTTTGCAGACTTTTAAGATTCTTTTTGATGTGATCCCTTTCTTTAACAACCCAATTCACCTCGCCATCCCAAAGGTAAAGGTCCATTTCTAACCAACTCTTTTGCTCTTTTAAATGGGTGATTTCTATGGTAAATGCTGCTATATAACCTCTTCTCCTTTGAGATTTCAAATCTTTTTGATGCACTATTCTTTGAACTTGTCTTAGGTCCATTCCTTTTCAAATACCTTGGAGATAGGGCTAAAGTTATGAAAAAAATAGTGAAACATTCTCCTCTCTTTAGCGTGAAAGTGGTTAATGAGCTTAAAGTGAAGAAGCAGGGCACACCTGATAAATTAATTCATCCTTATTTTCTTGCAAAGGTTGAGGGCTCGAATGGTTTAAATAATACTGGTATGTATAGAGTTGATATCATACCACATCAGGAAAAGAAATCATCTATAGCCACATCCACGTAGCCTAATGTTTTTGGGAATATGACCAACTTGTATATTGTTAGAGCATAGATATCCTGAATTTTTTTAGCATTGGTGATACTCGCCATTGCTTTCTTCAGACTAGCCTAAGAAATGCACTCACTATTTCCTTTCATCTTGACATGACCCCCGATATATGGCTTCATGGCTATAAGGATCTGTGCTAATTTATTTTTAAAAGGCACACTTTGTAGTATATCTTATCGGACTTCACTCTCCTAATGTTAAGCAATGCAGTATGTTCATCAGTTGTGGGGACCAAATCCTCCTGATTGACGGTGAAAAATTGATATGCTGGGTTCCAAAACTATGAGGTTGCCTACAACAAGCTTACATCTAAACAGGGCTATCTCTCTATATCTCTTTGCTAATGGTTCTCTCTTGGCATTATCCTAACGAGCCCGTATGTGTTTCAACTCTCGATAATCATGTTGTCAGTGCCAATTTTAACCCTTTCATGCATATCGAGACATAACCAAGCTTGAACACATCCCTATCTTCATGTTGTCAACCCTTTGACCATGCTTTAACTTTTTCAAAAGGCTTAAAAATGGAGACAAACTATTGCTCCATGACAGACACCCCTTGCTGAGCACTAAACCTTTTGGCCAATTGTCCCATAACGATGATGATTATAATGAAATGATACATGTGTCAACCAAAAAAATAGAAAGGGAAATAAGTTAGTGACTATACAAAATAATACACATGAGAATAAGGAATAAAAGAATGGCAATGAAAATAACTCATAGAAATTACCCTGATAATAAGTGTTACGATGCTTAGGGGGGATATGATAATTGCAAATGTTATAACAATATACAAATAGCATACTGGCATGTCTGGGTTAAAAATTCCCTTACAATACCTTATGTGGGTGGAACTAACTGGTTAGGTGGTAATGTTTGTTCATCACCATCTATGGCAAGTACACATTAAGCCATTGTTTAGATAGCATAACAACTTATTCGGGTTAGATGTGGCTTTTTCTTAAGGTGATATGGGGCTTATAGGTGTACATTTGCTTGTCACCACCCACTTATTGACAAAAGTTAGCTGTTGATCCGATAATATCACTATTACCCCTTTTTGTAACCCGAAGAGAACATGCATGACTTAGAAAATATGGTGTTGTGGTTATGCTAGTTGGAGCCCTTGGGTTATCCCTTGATCAAAATTAAGCTTAATAATAAGAAAGGAAGAAAGACTGCCTGGTGAATTGCTTATCCAATAAGTCTTGAAAGGCTACCATAAGGTGGCCTAAAATTTAGAGCTGCTACCTATCATTTCAGGCTAGGCATGATGAGATGCCTATTGAAAATAATGAGATGAGTTACAAAACTCAAAACATTGATTTCGAGGTTTGCAAAGTATAGTGATTCGTTAATTAGGTTCGGAGTTGGTTATGCATGGGGAACTATTAGTACCCCCACGATGCCCAAAATTGGTTCTCGCTAGCCATGTTTTGCTTTGGTTTTAGTTTAATTGGTTCTACTTAATTTTGAAATAATCCCTTTTAATGCATAAACTTTTGTGAAAGTTACAAATCCAGGTTTTGAAGGAAAATTTAGATCACTTATGCATCTCAGAGGTTTGGGGAACATAAGGATTTTTAATAAAAATAATTTTAAGATTAAATTTTGAAAATTTGGATATTCTATGTCAAGCACTGGAGCGATACTGATGCAAAACATTACCTTATAATTTTTTTAGAATAATTTTAAAATATGAATGCATGACAATTATTACATAAGGAAATGTATTATTAAGATGAAAAAGAATATAATAACGTTGCATAAAAATAAACATAAACAAAAAAATAAAAGAGGAAGGACAATCAGAATGTATCTCATAATCGCCTTTGATTATTGAGGAATAACCAAATTGACAATTTTGAGATGTGTTTGGATTTGCTGGTAGCTTGAGGGATAGGAAAAAAGAGGATTTGATTAGTAAACCCGGGGTGTCCAAGAGAAAGATTTGAATTTCGAGTAAAATTTGAAAAGCAGGGTTGGAGTATCCCCTCAGAAGGGAGGTTGGAGTATCCCTAATGGTGATGATTTGGATGTGCTAGAAAAATGTTTTAATAAAAAGACCTTTCGAAAAATTTTGAGAGAAGGAAAATTTAAATTTTAAATAAAACACGAGGTTGGAGTATCCCTTAGAAAGTGGGGTTGGAGTATACTAAAAGTGAAAATTTTATGTTTAAAAAGGTTTTGATTAGAAATCCTGAAAAGATTCAAGAGAGAAAGACAATTGAAGTTATGAATGAAAAGCACGTTAGGGTACCCCCTAGGACAATAGGGTTGGAATATCCCCATTGATGAAACTTTTGATATTTATAGAGAAAAAGAATATTTTGGGTGAAAAAGGCATTTTAAAAATAGAAATTGAGAATTTAAATAAAATTATCTTTTTTTACCCTTGATTTTAACCTAGAAGGCTTGTGTTGTAGTACGCAACTTCATGGGGAATCGGATGCACTTTAAGACTATAGACACCCCATTTTGTCTAGGCCACCATCTAAGACATTGGAGGCCATCATCTTAGGCATCCTTGGAGTTATACGAATGAGCACAAGCCAATTTCCCATCACCTTTGACCAGAGTGAGGTAATTCGAAGAGCCAAAGCTATGGTATTGATAACAAGCTCTCACATTGCTAGAAATTCAAATTTTCACATGAGTATCGATACAAAGGATTTGATATGGAGACTTAAGGTGTGGTATTGATACTTAGCATGTTTGTATCAGTATAGGCCTTGGCAATAGCTAAAATCATGATTTTTAGGCAAATGTATCAATAATCAAGCAAGAGTATCGATACAAACCTTTGTAGTATCGATATATGCCTTTAAGTCTTGAGTCTAGAAAAATTTTTTGCTCTTGGTATCAATACTTGCTTCATTCTCTTGGGTGAAAATTGCTTTATGCATTGATATAAAATGTTTTGTATCAATATATCAAGGCATTTTTACCCAGTTCGAGTCATTTTTTTGCCTTTGCACCATTGATCTAAAAATCTAACTTAAATATGTTTTTTACACCAAAAATCATCAAAATTCATACTAGCCCTTAGCTTTGGGCTTGTAATTGTATTTAAACAAAATTTTGAGGCCCAAATAGCCAATGACAAGGCACATTTTATGACATTATTCAAGTTATTAAAGGGTAAGACATATTTTTCTCAAGGCTCAACTGCATAAAGTGGAATTGATCTATTGTTTTTGTTAAGCAAACCAATGAGTTTGGATAGCAACTTAGCATAGTACCTTGTCTTTACATGAGATGCATGCACCAAAACCCCATAATACCATTGTTTTTTGCATTTTTTGTCTTCATATTCATATAGGCTATATATGCCAACTTTGACTAAGCTGATCGAAAGAACCTTTTATAGAAAAAACCTTATCACACATAGACATCTTAGCCAAAAGCATTCATTTTTATACATTCTCTAAATATTTCCCAGCCACTAAAAAACTACAAACCTTTATCCATTCCTATTTATCCATTCTTGTAGCTCCTTAAAACCACTACAAAAAACCCTTCCAAAACTTTTTATTCCACTCATTTTTCATCTTAAAACTCCTTTCCATCCCCACCCTAACTAAAAGCCTCATTATTTTCATCACTTTATTGTTGTTCAACTTAAAAAAAGGGAAGAAGGTGAGTTCAAAGTTGTTGCTCAAAGAAAAAGGCTGAAGCTTGAAGGTTTTGGTATATTTTCTCCCTTTGTTGTACTTATTTTCTTATTTTTCAGCATTTACATCATTTCAGTGACTTCTTTTTGTTACCATGAACCTTTTAAGATCATCATGCATTATTGTGGCCACCATGAACCTTCTAAGATCCTCATGCATTATTGTGGCCTTGGTTATGGTAGTCTTAGGATTTTGATGATTCTCTTAATGCCTTGAACTTGCTTGGATGGTTAAACATGCCATGCTTTATTTTCACTATCACAACAGCCTTGTTTATGCATTTCTTCTCATGTTTCATCCACTTTCACATGTCCAACTCATACTTGAACATTCATCTAGCATGTTTTGAGTGTATTCATGTATATTCTTGCATCTTGGTATGTTTAATAAAAGAAATGTCATCTTTAGAATTCTAGCATGCTTTCTTTTGGGTAGACATGTTCATGTGATCATACATGGCTTGATTCTAGATGTCATTTATAAGGCAAACATTCTCATGATTCTAAATGGATCTAAGTAACTTGCAAAAATTTCACTTTTTAGCCTTTTACTAGAAACCAGTCTAGTTGTATCATATAGATGCCTTCATCAAGATAGCCATTTAAGAATGTAGTCTTCACGCCCATTTGCTAAATCTTGTAATCAAAGGTCACAGTAATGGATAAAAGAATGCAAATGGACTTTAGCATCATAATAGGTGAAAAGGTTTTGCCATAGTCAACATCAGCCTTTTACGTGTATCGCTTTGCTACTAGTCTACCTTTAAAGTTTCAACTTTTCCTTTAGCATTCCTTTTTTCTCTAGTAAACCCACTTATAGCCTATAGGTTTTACCCCGTCGGGAAGGTCTACAAGCTCCCAGGCTAGATTGGATTTTATCAAATCCATCTTAGTGTTCATAGCCTTTTGCCAAAACATTGAATCGACATCACTCAAGCTTCATCATAGGTGACTAGATCATCTTCATGTTTCATGGCCTCAGATTGAGAAATCTCACCATTATACATGAAGAAATTAGGTTTCTTAGAAACTTTTTCACTATGATGAAGCTCCTAAAGTGATTGATCGTTTGCATGTTATTTCTTCGAACTTGGAATAGCTGTACAAAAAATTGATCATACACGCAAAGAAACTTTTTTAATTTAATCCAGTCATACTAAATAGTGTTATTCTATACAATAGAAACATGTTAATCTGTTACTTGAGTTACAGATCTGCAGATATTGTCTTAGAATTCCTAGATCCGTGTGAAAGTTTTAACCAACTATCCTTCTCTATTATCCTCTAATTCCTAGATAGTAGAGTGTACGGGCATTCTGTCTCAATCAACACCATATTTGTACAGCTTGATTGTTCCTAATGACCACCTTATGCCACTAGGTTTAAAATCACGAGATATTGTGATTAGGAACCTCTTGGTGTGGCTCTAAGCTCTAAGAAAAAATCCTTGGCATAAGCCTCTTATTTAATCAGGTAACAAGGTAGCCTTAATTTTAATTTTTTTTAGTTAAAATAATTATTTTATTAATTCCATAAAACCCATATATGGTGCCAACCCTTGTATGGGTGCCCACTATAATTTAGCCCAAACCCTAGTCTCCATAAATAATATTTGGACCCAAATTTATTTTATGGGATTTAGCTCGTTTAATGTGAATATTAATTAATTCTGATTAAACTGTTAATTTTATTTAGCCTAATAAATTTCCTTAACTCTAATTGTAATTCAAAATAAAATCATGGTAGTTTTATTCAACTAGAGTAATTATGTAGTAATTAACAAAATAAAATTATCTATAATAAAATAATTAATTTAATCGTAAATTAAAATAAATAAAATATTCTTTTAATTTATGTAGAATATTAACCATATTGAATTTATTAATAAATATTTAAACAAGTCTTAATAGATATTAAATTAATTATTTAAATAATTAATTTTCCATATCTATTTAATTTAAATTAATTCTTATATTTGTCAAATGATAAATATATTTAATTTAAATTACTAATTCTTGTCTAATAAATATTTAATCAAATTAAATATATATTCTAAATAAATAGTTCCAAAAAAAAGATTTTTATTTATCTAGTAAAGAAAATGCCGACACTCTTGAAATGAGTAAATCCAGCGTATCACTTCACCGTATTGAGAATCTTCCATCTCCAGATATTTTGATCAATAACTAACTATTAAAAAATTATATTGAGCTATTAGAGAGACCAATTGGACATATATAATTAGGCTCTAATAAATTATGTACCAATTATTTTATCCCAAATAATTAATCAAATAATTATAAATCTTAGAGTCATACCACTAAAGACTTGAGACTGCACTCCTAATTATATATTGTATTACATAAGCTTTGTAAATAGCCTTTTAGTCCAATGACCTTGTCATTTGTGTAATACCCTCATATGATATTCGTGATCAACTTAAGGTTAAAAGTCTATTTTAACTACTTGATCACCTTATCTTAAAGTTCCATTATACTCTCCATGTGAAAATGATTATTCACCACATGTGAACAATTTATCATTTGTCATACAAATGACCAAGGCCTCATCCATTTTCACTATACCGTATAATGCCTTTTAAGAGGATAACCTTAACTCTTGATGGGAGCTATGGTTCCATATCTATAAGTAAAACTCTCATCAAATATAAGTCATATACCTAACGACTCAATCTTGTAGCTTACTCTTTCGAGATGCTTAAGCCTTTAGAGCATCAAAGCATACGAGTTATATAAATATAGTCAATTACTTACTCAGGATTAAGGTAATTACACAATGAACATCAAATATGAATTAATCCATGTAAACAGACTTGTTAATACATTAATTGCACTTTGGTCCAGTTCAATATATAACCAGCTTTAGGTAATATATATATGTCTCTTCTTAAGAGTCAAACTATTCAAGATGACCAAGATAAGCTATCTCCCCAATTGGATTTAGATGGCATAATAGTCTTAACATAACTTAATTACTCACATTAACCCTATAGACTGCGCACTATCAATTTAGACTACTTACCTCAAAATGTTGTCTCCTGCATATAAAGTCCATTATATGCAACATTCTAACAGTATAAGCATAAGTAGTCAATGAGCCATATTTGCTTATATTTACTTTAACATGTAAATCTATATGAGGATAGAATAGCAATGATATAATGAAAACTCAAATATATATATATAAATAATTAGTTTAAATTAATGAAATACATTGAAATGTGTTTCATTCTTAAAACATTCCTAACAATCTCCTACTTGCCCTAAGGGAGTAAATGAGTCATGTCTCATATCCCTGTACCCTCAACGTGCCTTTCAAAACTCCTAGCCACTAGAATTTTAGTAAAAAAGTCAACAAGGTTGTCTTTAAATGTAATTTTGTAGACATCAAAAGCTCCTTCCATCATCAGCTCTCTTATAATGTGGTTTTTCCTATCTATAAGTTTTGTCCTCTTGTAGTGTCTAGATTCATTGGTAATTGCTATTACTGCACTATTATCACAATAAATATAATTGGTCTATCCATACCAGGCTTTACTTTAAGGTCTCTAAAGAACTTGCAAAGCCAAGTTGCTTTAGAAGTAACCATATATTCGGTTTCCATCATAGAGTCAGCCATACAAGTTTATTTTGCACTCTTCTACACAATGATGCCTCCTTTTAGGATAAATATAGATTCAGAGGTTGATTTCCTTGAATCCCTACAAGTTTGGAAGTTTGAATCCATATATCCCATGGGTGTTAGGCCTTTCTTAGAATATACCAACATATAGTTCCTCGTTCTTTTTAGATAATTGAGTATATGCTTCATGGCTTGCCATTATTACTAGGGTTCAACTAATATCGACTTGTAATACCAAATGCATAATAAATATCTAGTCATGTGCAAAGCATAGCATACATGAGACTACCCATAGCTGATGCTTAAGGGACTTTCTTCATGTGTTCCCTTTCTTTAGATGTTTTAGGGTAATCATCCAATGAAAGAGTGAATCTTGCCTTAGAGGGTTTTGAACCTTTCTTGGCATCTCGCATTGTATATTGTTCAATAATTTTGTCAATATATGAAACTCGATAAAGCTATCATCTTGTTTTTTCAATCTCTTTAGAGACGAATGCCTAGAACATAATTAGCTTCTCCTAAACCTTTCATGTCAAAATGTTGCTACAACCACAGTTTGACCGATTAAAAGTTCCCTACATTATTCCTAATGAGTAGAATGTCATCAATGTATAAGACTAGAAAGACCATTTTACCCTCTTTAATACATTTATAAATACAAGATTCATCACCATTTTGCTTAAATCCAAAGACATTGATTTCTGGGTCAAATTTTTGGTTCCATGAGCGTGAGGCTAGCGTTAATCCATAAATGGATCTAAGCAACTTGCAAACTCTTGCTTCTTGGCCTTTTACTACAAACCTGTCTAGTTGCATCATATAGATGCTCTCATCTAAATGGCCATTTAAGAATGTAGTCTTGATGTCTATTTGCCAGATCTCATAATCAAGACCTATAGCCATGCGAATGGACTTTAGCATCAGAACAGGCGAAAAGGTTTCATTATAGTCGACACCAACCTTTTGCATATATCTCTTTACTACTAGTCTAGCTTTAAAGGTTTTAACTTTGCTTTCAAGATTTTTTTTCTTTTATAGACCTATTTACACCCTTTAGGTTTTATTTCTTCAGAAAGGTCTACAAGCTCTAAGATCGAATAAGATTTTATCGAATCCATTTTAGTGTGAGCCTTTAAGCAGAGCTTAAAATCGATGTCACTCATAGCTTCATTATAGGTGATTGGATCATCTTCATGTTTCATGGCCTCAGATTAATAAATCTTACTATCATACATGAAGAAATTTGGACTCTTAGAAACCCTCCTACTATGATGAAGCTTCCTAGGTGGTTGCTCATTTGCATGTGTTTTTTTGGAAATTGAAATAAAATCCAAGATCGAAATCTGTGGGGCAACTTTATTTCCTGACAGTTCTTCGAGCACCACTTTACTTCAGGGCTTAAAGTTGTTCATGTAACCTTTTTCTAGAAAGCCTACATAGGTTGATACAATGACTTTCTATTCCTTTAACTTATAAAATAGTCCTCATTTTGTTCCCTTCGGATGCCCTACAAACACATATAATTCTAAGTAAGATTCCAACATCTTTGCTTCCTTATCCAATACATGTGCTAAGCACCACTATATTCTCATATGTTTAAGGGAGAGTTTTTTGCCTTTCCATAACTTGTATGGAGTTTTAGAAACTAACTTATTCAGAATTTGGTTTAGAATGTAACATGTTATTTGCAGTGCATACCCCTAAACGAATATTTAGAGTTTCAAATAACTCATCATGGATCATACCATATGCAATAAGGTACTATTTCTTTTTTATATTACACTATTCTATTGTGAAGTACCTAGTGCAATCAATTGGGATAAAATCTTGTTTTCTATGAGGTATCCAAGAAATTCATCGGAGAGGTATTCACCCCCTCGACGGATCAAAGTGTCTTAATGGATTTACCTACTTGCTTATCGACTTCTGCACAATACTCTTTGAATTTATCAAAGGTTTTGCTTTTGCAATGCATCGGTACACATATCCAAACCTTAAGTAATAATCTATGAATAATACACAATATTCATACCCCCTTGTGCTTTGATGTTCATGAGGCCCATACGCTAGTGTACATAGTTTCTAAAAGTTCTTTGGCCATTGTACCTTTTGCTATCAAAGTGTCTTAATGGATTTACCTAATTGCTTCTCAACTTCTGCACAATACTCTTTGAATTCATCAAAGGTTTCGCTTTTGTAATGCATCAGGTACTCATATCCAAACCTTACGTAATAATCTATGAACAATACACAATATTCATACCCCCTTGTTCTTTGATGTTCATGAGGCCCATATGTTAGTGTACATAGTTTCTAAAAGTTCTTTGGCCATTTTACCTTTTGCTTCAAAAAACTTCTTTATTATTTTGCAACAAGATTCACATTGGAAAAGATGTACCTCCTTTGAGATTTTAATGGACTATCATTTACCAATCATGGAATCCTTTCTTTGCTAATATGATAAGTCTTAAATGCCAAAGGTACACCTTAATAGAGTGAGAAGTTTTTAACCTTTTAAAGTTATTCTTTAATTTAGTGCCTAGCAGCAAGTACATCTTTCTTTTGATCAAATAAAGATTGCCATCCGTTCTTCTAAAATAGATAAAAGACTTGCTTTTAGAAATCACTATAATTTTATTAAAAGAAATTGAATAAGAATCTTTAATTAAACAAGTGACTAAAATAAGGTTCCTTTTGGAACTAGGAACATAAAAACAGTCTTTTAACAAAATAAATCTAAATTCATCAAAATAAAAATG